>PVJH01015869.1:0-52188 GCA_004026705.1 Nesogale talazaci
TGGGAAGGCGGAGGGATAGCCGTGTTGCTCAGAATACATGGATATTTAGAATACAGGCTTTACAAAATATTCAACCTTGTGCCTTACAGATGAATTAGAATGTGTGTACATGAAATGGATCCAACGCTTCACATTTTATAAAGTTCAAATTGACTTCACACCCATGATTGATGGCGGCGTTCTTTGGCTCAGTGTAAGGCCCCGCCTTCCCAGCTGCCCTCTGATGGTCTGGCCTGGCAGTCCTGCTCATTTGACTTCTCCGTCTCCTTCCCAGGAGCCCTGGCGGGATACTGGTGTGCTCCCTGGGCCTCTAACTGCCAGGTCAGCGATTCAAAACCACCCACCACTCAGTGGAGAAAAAGAGCTTTCTACTCCCATAGAGAGTCATAGCCTCACTGGGGCGGGTCTGCCCTGTCTGGTAGGATCGCTGTGAGTCAGCAGAATGACTCGGTGGCAGGGATTGAGGGAGTGAATGAATGAGGGAGGGAAATGAATGAGGAAGTGAATGAATGAGGGAGGGAATGAATGAGGGAGTGAATGAATGAGGGAAGGAGCATGAATGCCCCCCTCTTCCTCTGTGAACCACTGGGACAGAATCCCCAGTGATGTCGTTTGGCCTAAGCTTTACCCCTGTGTCACGGCTAGGTCCTCCTCCCTTTTCCATGTGCCGATGAGGCTCAGGTCATATCCAGCGCTCTGTCAGAGTGCTAGGCAGAGCTCTACCACGCTGCACCGCACCCAGCCTGCTGTAAAGTAGCAATCCAGAGGAATTAATTCTTAAGATTGTCATTGAAATACAGTGACAATGTTTTCTTTGGGCTATCTGGTACTCTCTGGTACTATGTCTCTGGCTCCTTTTGGGCTGGTGAGTGAATGGACAGAAATAAACTGATTTTAAAAGAAAAAGCACAGTAGAGCACGAGACTGCAGCCCACTGGGATGGAGGTTCAATTCCAGCAGTGGGGCTGGGCCTCCTACTCCCACCACCGGAGAGCAGTGATGCCCCCCCCCCCCCAAAAAAAAAAAACACAGTAGAGACTACACTTCATGTCTGCAGGAAGTCGATACAGTTAAGTACAGAGCATAGAACTCTGTTTTATCTGATGAAAATTTTGTTTTATATAGATTGAAATATCTCATATAAGGATTCAATCTTTGTATAGATTGAAATGTTCGTAAGACAACAAACTTTAGAGATCAAAGGGGAAGTATTTTTGGTCTCAATCATGAGGCCAGGTGAGTGTTCCCTAATATCCGAGAGTGTTCATATGCAGAAGCGAGGTGAAGCAAAGAAGCAGTTACCACTACTGTATATGGACTTGTTTTTGAGTGTTCCTGGATCCAAGACCTGACGGGCCAGATTATCCCAAATCACATCTACAACCTAAAGAGCACGGATTTCGCCCAGTTGGAAGCACTGGTGGCTTGATGCGGAGATGCTGGGTGCATTTCCCAGGCATGACGCTTGGAGGCGCCACACTCCCTGCTCAGAGTGGGTGCTGCTCCCTTCAGGCAAAGCAAATGCCAAACATTCAGTTCCCCTTTCCACCTTTTTTTTTTTTTAAATAAATCATTTTATTGGGGGCTCATACAACTCCCATCACGATCAATACATACGTTATTTGTATGTTTACCACATACCTCTTGCCACCATCACCCCCAAAACATCTTACCTTTTTCAAAAAAAAATCCTCTCCCTATAAAAGTGGAAATTCTCCACTTTTCTTCCAGTTTCTTCCAGTTGGTGAAAACAAGTACGGGTATCGTTGCTTTATGAAAGGGACATAGCATAAAGAGGATTTTCAAAAAGCAGGGCATCTACCTGTACTTCCCACACAGCAGATGCTTTTATATTTGCACTAGCAGGAACTGAAGGAACTTGCTAGCGTTTTTTCAGCCATTTGCTAGCGTCTAGTTCCGAGGGCCTTGGTAGCTGTAACTGTCATGTGGAACCCGTTCCAGGACCGATAATATCACCTGACGTTTGCGTTACGCTGTTTTCCAAATGCTCACTTCTGGGTGGCTTCAGCCAGCGTTTCTAGCGAACGGCTGATTACCCATGTTGCAGCTGTTTAAAAGACCTGTTTGGGGTCATCTGGGATGTAGACTGCTCTCCTGTAGGTCCTGGGAGGTCTTCTGCTTGACTCTGTCTGTGATGGAGCTGGAGAATGGCGTAAGCCTTTGAAAAGTTTGAACGACTCGCTTTTCGACACCCTCATTTGCTAAAAGGCGGGTGATGTGCCTCTTTCAGAAGTCCGTGGCGTGGCCTGTGTGTCAACCTTTACAGATAATGGCCAAGGTCCCTGGCTGGGTCAGATGGTGGGTTCTCCCTGACTTACCTAAATGTTGACAGTTGGAGCCCCATGCTGTTGTGCCTGGGTCACAAGGCCTGCCAATCTGGGTGGGTGGCCGCCCACAAAACCCTATGGAACCGTGCTGCTCGCCGTGGGACTGTGGGAGTCAGATTCATCTCATTGGCCGTGGGACGCTTGCCCTGGGTCCAAGAATGTCATCGAAGGAGCCCCAGATTTGCTGTTCTGGGGGGTGAGTTTGCAAGATACGATGCCTGAATTATCACCCCCTTTTATTTCCCTAGCACTGCCTCGTTTCCAGCCTGTCATGCATCTGTGAAATGACATAATTAATAGGACTGTTCAACTGTGTGATTCATTTTAGTGTTTGTTTCCCACCTCTTAAGGTTACGATCACTTCTTCACCATTGCAGTGTGTTCCAGCACACACAGAGGTCACACACAGACATCAGCATTACTCTGACAAAATGGCACTGCCCCAGGAATGGATGTAGCCATTAGACACCGACCAAATGAAAATAGAGCTGCTGCTAGATGACGTGCTGCAGAAACTCTTGTTAACACAGGTGATCAAAGTACACTATCTTGATGTATGTGTTGGCTTTTGGTCCGTAGATGTATGTATATATGTATGTATGTATGAAGATTTGTCATGGGCTCATGCTCAGGCACTGATCTGAATAAAGCAGCTGGGACCTATTAGTATAAATGAATGCATTTTGCTGCTGAATTCCTTAGGGATTCCCCACAACTAGGGTGCGCAAACGGTCATCTAGTCATTGAGCAGGACTCAGCTTATCATCCTGGTTCTATTTGTGTAAGGATTTTACCAGCACTAGGTTTATCACTGTCTCACTGAAGATGGCCCGGGAAAGCTGAGAGACTCTTAGTTCCTTACTGAGAAATACAGGACTTGTTGCAAAGCATGCCGTTCAAACAGTGGAAAGATAAACTCTCCAACACTGAATTACGGCTGAGCATGGCTTTCCGGATGTTTTGGCAAGCATGACTACTCGACTAAATAATTTAACACATGGCCTGTCCTTTCCATCTGAAATCATAGCATCGCGAAGTCCTAGCAAGAGGAGAGGCTACTGAGCTGATGATGACTTTTTCTTTCCTCTATCCCACAACCCCATGAGCACATCTGGGAATTTGGGCAGATTATGTCCTCGTCCTGGACATCTGGTGTTCATGTCTGATATTACTTCCTCTCATGTTTGGCTTTTAGAAAGAATGGAGAAGATGTAAATTAAAGAGGAACTCTGCCGGCATGGGGAGGTTATGCTCTGAGCTCCTAGCCGTGAGGTTGGCAGTTCAAACTTACCAGCTGCTCTGCAGCAGAAAAATGAGGCTCCTTACCCCATGAAACATAAAATTTCAGACGCTTAAAGGAACAGGTCATCCTTGAAGAGTTGCTATGAGTCGGTATCAATCAGTGGAGATGAGTTTTGGAGTGATGTTTAAGGGCTTTATGACAATGTCTGATAATCTTGAATGAGACATATTCAGAGACTGCAAACATGAAATGCCTGCCTCAAGGAACAGTAACCTCCCCATTATCCGAGGTGTCTGTTGTCGCTACCTGCAGTCAGGCATGGTTTAGTGCCCCCAGGATCCAAAGGAACCTATATACCCTGAACTTCCAGGGCATTGTTATCATGGTTTCATTTGGTTTGCTAGTCATGATTAATCTTTTCTTGTACCTGCTTTGTATGTTTAATATTATCAGAAGTCAGGGGGCAGGTAGGACAATGTGTTAGTCTGGGTAGACTAGAGAAACAAACTCATAGACATGCATATGGATATAAGGGTACGATTTATATACAAGAGAAATAGGACATTAAAAAACCACCCCAACCTTGTCCAGCTCAAAGTCATAAGTCCAATATTAGCCCATATGCCCCACAGCAGTTTATAAAGTCTCCTTTCGACTCACGAAGTCACAGGCCAGTAGGTGCAGAGTCCCGGTGCCGGCAGGGGTCTCCCCAGGGCTCCTCGCTTCCAGGGCTCAGGGTCCATCAACAGCATCCAGTGGTGGCAGAAGCAACTCAGCGCTGGCAGGTGTCTCCACATGGCCTCTTTTCAGGGGGTAATCAGGCCCCTGATATACTCACAGCAAGGGTTCAACAGGCAGCTGTGCAGCGATAATTATTATTTATTATAATAGCAATATAGAGATCATGACAGGAAAAAAAGTACAATAAGAGTCAGGCATACATAACACCAGGGTATCATGCTCACCTCCACCCCTTATGGTGGTCCACATGGAAATGGAGAGAGACAGGGAGTTACATGATGAGGATGAGGAGCCGAGAGTGTCCGGTGCTCAGGGTCAGCAGCGAGGGTCAGGAGTGAGTGTCACGAACATTAATTTTCCCCGTTTAAGTAGTCTCACAGGGGACACATAATTTCTCTAGTCTGGTCAGGACACGCCTCAAGTGGGGGCAGTCTGAAGGACTACAGGATGATAATGGCTTAGGTATGACTCATGACTAAGAGGAGAGGAATGTGCTCAGGAGGGACTTCAGACTCCTGGGGGTAGGTGAACAGGTTTACTTTGTTAGGGGTCATTGACAATGGCTCTTGCATCCCACCTATCGGCCTTGAGGAAGCAGATCACGATCCTAACTTGAGTCATGCAAAGCCCTCATAAAATTGGGAGTTTCATTGAGATTGGCTAGCACACTAAATGTTGGTAAATCGCTTGCTTAATATTTTAGAGTATAATAATTGTGGAAAAGTTCTGTCTTCATCTTACAGCCTCTCCAGCTTCAGAGGTCTGGCTCCATCAGGGCCAAGCCATGTGGCTTCTCCTCCAGCTCCTTTAGCTCCTGGGATACTGCCATCTTGTCTTGTCTGTAGTTTGTTGTCTCTGAGACTTCCAACAACTGGGGAGATAGCTTCTCATCTCCATGAGGGAAATATCGCGAGATTTCCCAGAAGTCTCTGGAGAAAGCCATGCCCACACGGAGGCCTCATTGGTTACTCAATGACTATCTCCAGATTAACAGGCCAGACTGCATCCCTACATCTCAATCATGAAATTAACATAAGCACATGACCGCCACAGACAATAGATATCGGGGCTCCATAATAAAAGTGCAAAGAATTAGCACAATTAAGTGTGGGTCTGCTAGCCACCAGGTTGGGGTTGTAACCCACCAGCCTCTTGCTCCATGGAAGAAAGGTGAAGTTACCTGTTCTTGTCAAGACTTATAACCCCCCTACCCTATATCGTGGAGCAGTGAGTTTTTCCAGGCTCTGGAGAACACCAGTTTTGGCTTGGTTTGGGTGTAAATCTAGTTAAAATGATAGGTTCATATGGGCTGACAAAGAAGGAGATGCATGTACAATTGACTCTTGAACAGAACAGGTTTCAGTACAGGGTGTGGTGGAGGGCACTTAATAGATTTGTTCCCCCTGTTGCTGCAGTGGTGAGCTAATATTGCTGGTGTCCGCTTGTGGAGGGACTAGAGCTAATATTGCTGGTGTCCGCTTGTGGAGGGACTAGTCATTTCCATGATTGGTCTCACAGGGGTTCTCGAGACATTTGAGCTCATCAGCGTGGTAATAGGAAGGACAACCAGCACATGTCAGTGGCCCACATAGTTCAAACTTGCGTGACTCAAGGAAGGGCCAGTTGTAAGATATTGAGCTTGCTGGGGAGGTTAGTGCCTCTAACCCTTGGGTTGTTCTAGGCTCATCTATATGTGTATTCTAAAGGTGATATGTTTTCTCTTAAACCTAGTGCCTCAAACTATATACCCATAACTTTTTTGCAGAAAATATTTGAAGCTCTGTAAAATGAACGTGTATTTGTGTGTGTGTGTGTTGTGTGTGTTTAATATGCCCCATGGGGAGTTCATTTAATTCTTTCAGAAATAGCTTTTCAGATAATTATGAAACGGAACTTGGAGGCATCACTTTTCCTTTGCTGAGTCTTGATGAATGATTCTTATGATGCTTTCTGATTGGGTTGATTTGATGAGATTTACGTTTCTGTTACATGATTCTCGGTGAGCCCTTTGCTTTGGAAGCCACTGGACCCAGGGCTTCGGAGTTCTAAAAGGGGCCTGGAGACCTCCATTCTTCTCTATTGCCTTTCTTCAATAAGGAAGTTTTCTTTTGAGCCCTGGGAGTCAGAACCCATTAGTCAGGGTTGCTGTCTCGGAGAAGGTATGTGTGCTCCATTTGGGGGAAAGTTTTAGAACTAAGAATCACATATCACAAATTCTCATCAAGACAGGATATGGTATGCTATAATCTGACCCCCTTACCCCTCACACACATATACACACCCACACCCACAGACCTTTCATAGTAGGTTAATGGGAAAGTAATGTTTAGGACTGAGGACAAGGTGGCCTGGAGATATTTCTATGGCAACAGAACAGCCCCTACAGATATCCGCCTTCTAAAGTTGATGCTGTTTATTAAAGGCTGCTGGTCTCCAGCATGTAATTATCATTAGGTAGAGAAAGGTGGTTGGACGTGGGTGGACGGTTTGGCTAGAGCGCTCTGACTGATGTGTTTAGCACCGCTTTTAAATAGGTTTCAGAGGAATATTAAGTGCTTAAGATCATTGCACTGCTTCTCTCCGTAGGTGAAGCTCTAGCTAATGACAGAAAATTTGTTGGAGGCAGAGAACATCCTCGAACAGACAATATACATAGCAACACAGCACCATGAAGAGCGATCAGTCTGTGTGATACTGATCTTCAGTTTGTATGCAGTTATATGGCTACAGAAACCTGTTACTGTTCTTCTTAGGGACAGAGATGCTTCTGTCGAGAAGGCAGTTGCATCAATCACCTTATCATGAGAGTGTTTTCCCATATATAGTTGTCCAGCATTCATGATTTTTCTCCTGTTTTAACAACTAGAACTCAAGAATGTCTGATATTTTTACGGTTTGTTTTGTTGGCATAAGCAGGTGCCTGTGATTCTCTGATCTTATAGTCATGGAAAGGGCATCTCACTCAACTCATTGCCATTGAGTCGATTCTGACTCATAAAGACCCAGTCTGACAGAGCAGATCTGCCTCCTGTGGGTTTCTAAGACTGTTAACTCTTTTCAAGAGTAGCAAACCCCATCTTTCTCTTGCGGAACCGCTGCTGGTACCAATCCACTGACCTTGTGATTAGCAGCCCAGCATGTCACCCCTTAGGGCCGATGGATTCTCTCATCATGTCTTTGCTGCAGAAAAACGGGGTAGCCAGTCTAATTGTCGTGGTGTACATTTGAGAATGAGAACTTTTCTTCCCGAATGAGACCTTCATTGTGGTGTTGCCATCTTCCAAAAAGAAATCCCCTGCTATGTGTGATGTGTTGTTCTTTGCAAGTTAGAAACGTCAAGGGCTCCGGCACCTTACTCTTCTCTGGGAGGTGAGAAAACTTTGGTTGACTGCTCTGGACATGTACCAGATAGACTTTTCATGAGTAATAATGGAACTGTACAAGACCTTATTTGGGAAGCATGCAGTCATCTTATTACGTTGTAGAGTGCAGTGTGGCTTTCAGTGATGTTTCAAATCATGCATTATTTGTGTATTATATTGAGGGGGAAAATGCATCTCAAAAAGGTTTGGTAATGTTTTTCATGTTTCCCAGGCACCTGTGTTGATTGTTAGTGAAAAGAAAGGTAGAGGGTAACACAATGGTGTTGTCTCTTGAGTTTTATGTTGTAGCTTGGGTAGGTTTGCTCTTCCCTGTGTGGACGTCACACAAGGTGCTGAATCAGCACGAGTCCATCTAGTCATTGGCCTGGGTATGGGCCCAGCTCCCTCTCATGATCAGATCTCTCATACATTCAATCCACTGAAAACCCTGTATCTGGTGAAGTGTAAACATGACATGGTTTTGTATTTTGTCCTAAGTTTATTAGGAATTTCGCATTCATACCTCTTAATCTTTTAATTGGTATGGCAGACTTTTCCTAGAAAGTATTAGTGACCGAATTCATTTTTTTTTTTTGATAAGCTTTGAATTCAGTTTTGTGCTACAAGATTCATATCCAACCAAAAGCTCCACTATTTTCTAAATGGCTCAAGGAAGAGAAATAAAGGCTGACTTAAAAAAAAAATTACGCTTCTATTCCTCACTTCGGAGAGCCCTGGTGGTGCTTTGGGCGGCTGACCTCAGTGTCTATGGTACAAACCCAGTATCGACTCCTCTGGAGGAAGGGGAGGCAGGGAACCCCTGTCTTGAATTCTTTTGAGTTGCAATCAGCCCAGTGGCGGTGGTGACCTTGGTGGGGGAGGGGGTTGGGAGGAGACGGACTATTCTCTTCCCAGGCTCATCGGTGACACTCCTACAGCTTGATGGAACCTGCTCTGACTCTTTGCTGCTAGTGCCACGTCTTCTACTCTGTGTGGAGCATGCTCAGTGCCTCAGGGTCCCTCCCAGAGGAGGGTGGCCAGGTTTCCTGAGTCTGTCAGTGTCCCAGGCCATCAGCTTCCACTCTGCCCAGGCTGTCCCTGACGAGTGACCTTCTGGACACAGGCAGCTCCACTGTGGAGATCCAGCCCCACGCCCTCAGCTCTTGCCCTCAGAACCACCCATCTCCCAGGGTCCCCTATCGCCTTAGTTCTCTTGCCTGTCTGAATGGCTTCTAATATGCGCTTTCTGTTCTCAGTGCCCCTGGATCCTGAGAGGTAAAGGTCAGGGTGTTACCTGCGCCTACACTCACCTACCCTTTATTACATTCTCTTTCTTTCCACTGGAAAAGGTATCACTAAGTATGTTGCCCAAGTGCCCATCGGGCCAAAGAGAGACGTAAAAAATGATTCTTTTTGCTAGCAGTTTTAAAAAAACAAAACTCACTGCCATCATTGTCAATTCTGACAATGATCCCATGGCTCCAGGTAGAACTGGCCACGTGGGTTTCTGGGACTGTAGCCCCTTCTCTCTCCCATGGAGCAGCTGGTGGTTTTGAATGTCCAACCTTGGCGAAAACAGTCCAATGTGTAGCCATATGTATCTCATATATATTATGGTTGAGTAACCATTTAAAAATACTTCTTATTTACCTTTGGTCAGAGCAATGGGTTTCAACCTTGCTCATGTCATAACCCTTCAGCACAGTTCCTTAGGTTCTGGTGACTCCTCAACTATCAAATTATTTCTGTTGCTTCTTTATAACTATAATTTTGCTACTGTTATGAATGGGGTGACTCCTGTGAAAGGGTCATTTGACCCCCAGTGGGGCCACATTGCGACCCTCAGGAGAACTACTGGGTTAGAGGAAACACCTAATATTATCCTTCCCCCATCTTTTTTTTTAAATCATTGTATTGATGGCCTGTACAACTCTTATCACAATCAATGTATACATCCGTTGTATCTAGACTGCATTTGTACATTTGTTGCCATCATCATTCTCTAATATCCTCCTTCTACTTAGGTCCTTGGTATCACCTCTCCATATTTCCCCTTTCTCCTCACTTCCCCTCCCTCAAGAACCTTTAATAATTTACAAATTAACATTATTTTGTCACATTATATACTGTCCGATGTGTTCCTTCACCCACTTCCCTGTTGTCCATACCCCAGGGAGGAGGTTATATGTAGATCCCTGCAATTGGTTCCCCCTTTCTACTCCACTCTCCCTTCCCCCTCCTGGTATAACCACTCGTACTGCATCCCCAGGTCTAACTGGATTTGTAAGATAGAATTGGTATCTTGATAGTGGGAGGAAGGATTGAAGAGCTAGAGGGAAGTTGCATATTTCATTGTTGCCACACCGTACCGTGATTGGCTCCTCTCCTCCCTGTGATCCCTCTGTAAGGGGATGTCGCTTCACGTACTGATGGGCTTTGGGTCCCCAATCTGTGCTCCCCTTCATTTGTAATGATATAATTTTTAGTTATTTAATGCCTGATACCTGATCCCTTCAACACCTCGTGGTCACACAGGCTAGTGTGCTTCCATGTGAGCTGTGTTGCTTCAGAGCTGGATGGCTGCTTGTTTACTTTCAAGGCTTTAAGACCCCAGATGGCTATATCTTTTGATAGCCATGCACCATCAGCTTTCTTCCTCACATTTGCTTATGCACATATTTGCCTTCAGTGATCGTGTTGGGAAGGTGAGCATCATGGAATGCCAATTTAATATAAAAAAGTGTTCTTGCATTGAGGAGGTACTTGAGTGGAGGTCCAGTGCCCACTGCTGTCTTAATACTAACCCTTTAAGTATATGCATGTAGATCTATTTCCCTATTATCATATATAAATATATTCACCTATGTACATGCCTGTATTTAGACCTCTATAAATGCCCTTTACCCTCCAGTTCTTTGCATTATTTCCTCTTACTTTCCTCTTGTGCCATTATCATGTTCAGCCTCCATTTGGATTTCAGTAATTTCTTTCTGTTACCTTATTCTTAATCAGTCCCTATCAAGCCTCTGACACCCACCCTGTCATGATTTTGAATCATTTGTTGTTCCCTTAACCTTGGATTGGTCAACACCACCTCCTTTCCCTCACCTCCCCATCTCCCTTTCCCCCCCCCAGAACCATCAGTCATGTTGTTTTCTCCTCTAGACTGTTCATCCAGCCCATCTTCTCTAGCTAGATCTGCAAAAAATATTCAAAAAACATGGCATCCTAAGATGAAGCAACCAAAGAAAATGATAGCAACAAGAAACCCCAATGTCTAAAAAATATATATGTAAAAAATAAATGATAATAATCAAAATGAAAACCTGTAAATAGTCTAAAGTGTCCCCTAGTTGAGTCCAATGGATAGCCATACCCTGGCCCCAAAACATATCCTTGGCACTCCCTCAGAAACTATGCTCTGCTGCACACCCTCAATTTTTTTTGCCATGGCGTGTTTGGGTCAGACAGGGTACAATCCTGACCCTGCTTCTCCATTGTGGTACCTGTAGAACGTTGGATCAGTGAGGGATGCCGTGTTTCATAGTGGGCCCGGCCATATGGTCCTCTCTGTGCATTGGCTGTTCTGAGTGGGAATATTGTTCTCAAGACTTTGTGGGTCAGGATTCATTCCACTCTCTCTTCCTCCCCCTTCATTTGTTTTGTGTGCTCTGGTCAGGCACGTCCCACTCCCCAAGCCACAGCTTCAGTGCTTCTCTCCAAAACAAACTCCCCTGGGGGAGAGGCAGCAGTCCTTCCCCCATCTTGCCCACGCAAGTTGAAGTCATATGACTCACAGTTCGTTTTGTTTTTCCTCTCATGATTTCTTATGGACTCAGAGACTGAGTCATGCTCAGCAGCTGGTTATGAGTACCAGAACTTTTTCAGTCACTGAAGAAATCCTTTCCTACGTATAATGCCTTTAAAATGAGCGTGGTTTTCCTCGTTTGCCTTCAGATTTGGGTTAGGAATAAATCCAACATGTGAAGACATACTGAATGGAAGGGAGGGAGGAAAGGAAGAAATATATATACACATATATATGTATATGTTCTTTGTATTAGACAAGTGCTCCCCCAGTGATCATTCTCTTATTTTCCATGAGGGAGTTTTACTCTCAGAACATTTTTAGAGCATTTAGTCTGTTCCAGGTACAGAGAAGAGAAAGAGAAACAATTAGATACAAAGTACAGGTTGTGATTTAAGGACCGAGGAAGGCTGTTTAACCCAGAATTGGGAGGTCAAGTGATCTCTCCTTGAGGAAGGGAAATAAAAGTGCATGGCTAAAGAGAAATGTCAGTGGCAGGACGGCAAAGTGCACTACAAAAATGCTCCAGACAGAGTGAACAGTGTGTCCGAGCTCTCAGAGGAAGAGCAAGCATGAGGTATGAGAACGGAAGGTCTTCAAGAGTAGAAACCTGTAGGGCAAAAGCCAAAACCCAACCCAACCCATTGAGCAGTCTTATATAGGATTTCTGAGCTCGTTAATCCTCCCAGACGCCCTCAACTTTTTCTCTATGAGTGACTGGATTAGTAGAGGCTAACTGAGCTCCACCATCACGATTCATAAGACGTACCCTCCACCCCCGCCACATACTCACAGCCATCAAGTTGATGTCATTCATGGCGACCCTCATGGCGACAGAGTAGAAATGCGCCTGTGAGTTTTGGGGACTGCGACTTTTGAAGGCAATAGAAATCCCCACCTTTCTCCTAAGAAGCAGCTGGAGGTTTCAAACTACTGACCTTTCAGCCCATTATATAATATATAACCACCATGCTACCAGGCCTCCTGATGTGACAGTGATGGCTTATTATAATGACTTTAAATGACTGGGGGGGGGGGTGCAAAAATAACAACTATGTTGTGAAATGAGTTTGAAAATATTGTCAGAGAACTGGAGAACAGCTGATAAGTAAGCAGCAGCTCGATACCATGAGACTTGTATTTTTTTAAGAGGTGACTAGCTTGTTGGGAGACAGTGGATAGCAGAGGGCTAGAGGAAGACAGGGAAAGCCATTCAGCTAATGCCATCATTGAGGTGGGAAGGGATAGCAGCCTCTCGTAGGATATCGGTGTGGGAGTGATGATAACCAGGCAAATTCGAGAATAATGAAGTGTGAGGTCATCAGTCCCTGAATCCTGATGACATGTGGGACTGAGGGAGGCATCAGTCACTGATGGATGACTTTTGGTTTAGAGCAGTGGTTCTCAATTTTTAATACAGCCCCTTATATTGTGGTGAACCCCCAACCATAAATTTATTTTCATTGCTGCTTTTTATCTGTCATTTTGCTACTGTTAGGAATAGGGTGACTCCAGTGAAAGGGTCGTTTGACCCCCCAAAGGGATCATGACCCAAAGGTTGAGTACCACTGGTTTAGAGGAAATAAGTAAGCTACAATAATAGCTTATTTCTTTTCTGGTTCTGAGAGCTCAGGAAAGCTCTGATTTAGATGAGGAAAATGATAGACTTCATTTCACTTACAGGTCCAAGGATCATAAACAGGAGGGAAAGGTCCAGTAGAGCTTTGAAATTCCAAGATATCTGGTCTGCAAAAACAGATTATGCTTGGAAAGCTGCATATATTATTAACACCATTTGCTTATTCAAAACAACAAGAAAACCCTCTGGTCCTCTTGTATGAACCTCTTTGCAGTGGTTGGATGAGCCAGGCCAACTTCTGCTTCTGACACTCTTTTCCATTAATTGTATTTATATTTTCAGTACGCTCTAAATTTTATATGCCTGTGTTTATTATAACTCAGAATTCCTGGGGCCATTTAGTCACGGACAACAAATTCAAAGCCTGTGCATACTTATCTAGGTTGTGCTGTTTTATGGGAGGCTACATGAATATGATCACCATGTCAAGAATAAACACATTTGTTCTGAAAATAACCCTTTGTTTTGCAAGTCTATTTTCTGTGACTAGAAATGTGACAGTTTTCTTTGCCCCGTCAGGGACCTTTTTTTGTTTTTTTGTAGTATGAATTTAGGATTTTTAGTTTAAAGCCCAGAATGAATAAAGCAAAGGTCTCCAACATTATAAATCTTCTAGTATGTCATTCTGCTGGAGGAAACCAACCATATCCCATCAAATGTCCTCAGGAGAAAAGGGGAGCCCATCACTTAGAATGCATATGTATGGATTTAAATAATCGCTAGATTCACACTTTTTAAAAAAATATTCCCAATGAAGAAGAAAATGTGAGGGGGATGGCGACTTCTGAAGAGGAAAGTGTAGATGCTATTTTGCTAGACATTCAAAATGCCTCCAGGAAGAGGTGAATTTCATGCAACTAAGAGCTCATAGCACTCCTGACTTTTATATTAACTACTACTTGATATTATAAACCCTATGCCCCCGGGGCATAGTGCTGGCTGACTATGCCACACTCTATGACCAGTGGCCAGGAGACCAATGGTCACAGCCTTAGCAGTCCTCCCCAGCCCATGGTTCGGCATGCACTATTGAGGAAGTCTTCATGTCCTTGGTCAACTTCACTTGACACCATTGTTCATCAGACGCTTTAAAATCACATCATCACATTTTTTTTTCTTCATTGTAACTGACTCGGCGTTATAATGAGCAAAAAGGAGGCAGTACCATTTGTCATATAACGTTATTTTGATGTTAATATGTCTTGATTGAATAGCACCTAAATACCTAGGGTCCATTTCTTCAAAACATCATCTCCAGTGTGTATATTCTTTATGTGTGTAGAACACTGTTGTAAATTCTCATTTGCATATCTGTGATGATCAAACTCTCCTGACCTAGAGCAGCAACACTTACAAATTAATATCAATTGATGTTATTGTCCGACCCCTCCATTTCATTGATTCCCGTCTTTCATGATTCCCTGCCATTCATTCCGCACTGTTGGTTGTAAGCCTCAGGCCCCTCCTGTGCTTTCCTACTAAGTAGGTACTTCTTTTGGTACGTGGACATAATTTCCAGTATAACTGTTCTCTTCAGTGTTGGCATCACCAACCACCCACTTCGAAGACACTAAGTCACCTGTCACACATAGTTCAAAGCCAATGCATTCATGGATCCGTTAAATAAGTTTTCAGTTACAAAAAGTAAAGATTTCCAGTATCCTCAGTCACCTGGAATAGCTCTGAGTCTAGACACTGAATAAAAGCAAGAATCTTTCAGCATCTCCCAAGTTCCCATGATCTAACCATGATGAGACAAGTGGAGAGATGTCCAAGAGCCACAGATACCGCTCAGACAGGGATCTCAGGTTTTTTGAAGAGAGGTAAAACTACAATGAATGGGGGGAGGGGGACAATTTCTGGTGACTGGCTTTATAATTCCAAGTTATTTTGAATATAAACCAAGAAATAAAGGGTGAGTAAGAGGAAAAAGAGGTTGAAGAAAGAATAAAAAGGAAATCCATTGTTAAATAAAAATGATTACTATATTATCGTCTCAATAAATTCTGAAATTTGATAGTATTCCTTCAGAAGTACTAAAAAAAATAGAACTGATTTAATGTTGGAATGGCTATTTCTTCTAACCAAGAGTCAGCAGTATATTTAATAGGAAAAAGAGAGGGAACTTTCTATTGAATCAGACTGTTAACAATGATAGCAATTCTATGACTTTGCTTTAATAAAGGAATAAATAATGGATAAAGTTAGATGAAAATGACATCGGTGTGGTTTAAAAGCCAAAACGAGAGGGGGGGATATGTGATGTACAGCTGACATTTAGGCTACATTGTTTAACCCCCATTGGTCTTTCCAGCTCTTTTGTTTCCCATCTTAAAATGTTCTCCCTTCAAGATACCAAGTATTGGTACCTGTTCCCTGACGGACTGTGATGCATATAAGCACATTATTCCATGTTTCATTTTTTTCTCCTTGCTTTAATTGATAAAAATATGCTGCACATAGTAAACACTCAATTGATACTGTTGATTGAGTGCATTCTAAAATAATGAGGGTGAGAAAAGTGAACCGATGGACACTTTTGCAGCCCTCTAGTCCACCAGAGCCAGTGAGCAGCTCTGCAGTGAACCAACCCATCACAGGCATTGTGTCTATTCAATCATCCTTACAAAGGAGGTTCAAAGGCGCCCCCCCCCTTGCACACCCAGTGCTATTGGAAGAGCAAAGCAGAGGTGCCGGGTCATGGCACATTTTTTGTGGCATTTTTGGTACTTTTGAAAGTGTGTCTTTTCAAAGTAACATATGCTAGAAACTCAGCCATCAGGACAGATCAGCAAAAATCGGAAATTGTTATCCAATAATTGTTATTATCTGAACAAGTTTAAATTGTCAGTAAAAACAATTTAAAAAAGTGTTTGCTTTAAAAAAAAGTGTTTGCTTTCAATTTTGTCTTTTGGTGGATTAATTTTTTTTTTAATGTGGGCAAGATATTTCCTTAAAAATTTTTTCAAAATAACCTTAATTCACTCTATACCTTAAGTTTCAATTAAAGCAATCGCAGGTAAATAGTGCAGAGTAACCACAGAGAGGGCTGTGCTTAAATTAAGAGCATGTATATTGCATTTCAGTATGCCTATTGCTTTGTAAACTGCCATTTCAGGAACGAGCATCATGTGGATACCTTCCTCTAGTGATCCACACCACCCGATGCCATTCTTCTCCTTTTTAAAATCATTTTATGGGAGGCCCATACAATTCTTATCACAATCCACACATCCATCCATTGTGTCAAGCTCATTAGTACATTTGTTGCCATCATCAGTCTCACAATATTTGCTTTGTACTTGAGCCCTTGGTATCAGTTCCTCAGTTACCCCCCTCTCTCACTGCTACCTCTTCCTTCATGAACCCTTGATAATTCATAAATTATTATTATTTTTGTCATATCTTACACTGTTCAACGTCTCCCTTTACTTTCTTTCTTGTTGTCCATTCCCAAGGAAGGAGGTTATATTTAAATTCTTGTAATCGGTTCCCCCTTCCTACCCCAACTGGCAATCTACCTGTATAACATACTGGTTCATCTCCAGTGTGTATATTCTTTATGTCTGTAGAACACTGTCGTAAATTCTCATTGGCATATCTGTGATGGTCAAACTCTCCTAGAACAGCAACACTTAGAAATTAATATTAAATGATTTTATTGTCCGACCCCTCCATTTAATTGAGGACAGTCTTTCATGATCCCCTGCCATTCATTTCTCACTATTGGTTGTAAGCCTCAGGCCCCTCCTGTGCCTTCCTACTAGGTAGATACTTCTTTTGGTACGTGGACATAATTTCCAGTATAACTGTTCTCTTCAGTGTTGGCATCACCAACCACCCACTTCGAAGACACTAAGTCACCTGTCACACATAGTTCAAAGCCAATGCATTCATGGATCCGTTAAATAAATTTTCAGTTACAAAAAGTAAGATTTCCAGTATCCTCAGTCACCTGGAATAGTTCTGAGTCTAGACACTGAATAAAAGCAAGAGTCTTTCAGCATCTCCCAAGACCCCATGATCTAACCATGATGAGACAAGTGGAGAGATGTCCAAGAGCCACAGATACCGCTCAGACAGGATCTGATCACTGAACATTGGGACTCTGACAGTGACTTATTTTTGTGGATGGAAGCATTCAGCAAAATAGTTTGACTTTTGCCTTCCTTGATTTCATAATATGCTTTTAATGAAAGGTTTTTGTGTGCTTCCCAGACATGTGTAGTATTATACAGTCAGCTGCTAGCCCCCAGATTGGCAGTTCAAAACCAGCAGTCACTCCACGGGAGAAAGGCAAGATTTGTCATTGCTGAAAGACATAGGGGCAGTTCTACCTTGTTCTACAGGTCTGTTATCAATCAGAATCAACTTCATGACAAAGCTTTATTTTGTTTTTGAGGTTCTGGACCTGCTCTAGTAGATGATAAAACTCTTTGAAGTCATAGATTTTCTACCTGGAGAACAACTTAGAGACTGTAGACTTCATCCTGAAGCAAGATCACTATTAATGGTTTCACCCTCTTAGCCTTCCATGTTTGGGTTAGCATTGCCCAGTGTTTCCCTGGCTATTGTTTTACCTGTTTTGTAGTGTCTGCTACTTATTGTTTGGATTATCAGGTCAATAAGATGAGCTCTCTGATGAAGATGAAGTCATTGTAGATCCTAAAAGGTCTTCCTAAAGTAGGCTCTCTCAACCAACTGTGTTGTAAGATAGCTACTCACCCTTAAGGAATTTCATGCTATGCTGATGAGATAAAGTATGGCTAAAGAGTGCTGCTGAAAAGTTGACCAGACTGAGCCATGTCCAGGAAGCCCTTTCCTAGATGATTGGATGACCACTGAGAAAATAGTCCTTTGTCATTTGAGCCGATATTGTTGGAAGATAGTCATATTTCCTTGCTTAGGAGTTTATGCATGATTACTCTGCCTTAATCGTAAGGAAGAGGTGAACTGATCCAACAATTTTGAGGAAAGGGATTGTGTGAAGATTGTAGAGTTCACCCAATTTCTGATTATGTTTCACTTCAATGCATAGGGCGGCGAGCTGCAGAGTTGGCAGTTCAAAACCACCAGAAGCTGCCTGGGAGAAAGACTGGGCTTTCTACCCTAGGAAACAATCTTGGAACCAGGAAATTGCTATGAGTTAGGTTAGCCTGGACTCCACTGGCAGTGAGAGTCCCTCCCCAACAGGAACAGCACCATCTTTCAAAAACCCAAACCACATTCATTGCTAATAGACCCTGCAGCACAGGATAGAACTGTTCAGTGGGTTTCCGAGGCGAACTCTTTCAGAGTAGAATGGTTAAAAGCCCAATGTGTAACCATCATGTCACCAACGCTCCTTTCTATTTTCAGAGACAGGCAATAATTGATGTACCCTGTATGCTTACCTAGCTACCGACCCATTTGAGTTAAGAAAGCAAGGAAATGTGCATAATTAATTCTCTTATATTGTATTCATCAAAAAACAACTGTGCTTATAATTAGCTTGAAGGTATAGCTGTCCAGAGCACATGTATGCCGTGGTTTTTGAAACTGATAGCTCTGGACTTTCATCCCATTTTAAAATCTCACCTGTAAACCAGTTTTCATTCCACAACTGCATGTATTAATAGTTTTTTTTTTGGGGGGGGGGATCCATGTTTTTGAAGAAGTGACTTTTATTTGTCCTAGCTTTATTGTATTCAGAAGAGAAGGAGGTATTTCTTATTCTAGTTTGTTCCAGACAAATGGGGTTTTTATCTTTGTGTAGCAAAAGTGGGAGAAGAAACCTGTATATGCTGAAATAGCACAAGAAGAGCCATCTTAAATAACATTTCTAATTTTAGCATGAAAATAGAGACAGTGGTTTATTCTGATGATTTTTCCTAACTTTCTCATACTCCTGAGAATACATTTGTATATATGTGCAAGTTAAGAAAATGCTTTCCAAATTTTGATGTTTCAGCAAAAATGGGAATTCACATTCTTCTAGGTGGTTAAAAAAAGTTTGAAGGGGGTGTGTGTTTGTGTGTGTACATGCATATGTCTGCATTCATTGTTTGCTTTGTTTTCTACAGTGTAAAATATTCATTTCTTTGGATTCTCTCTCTTAAGAGTTTCTTTTGTCTTCTTTCTCTGAAGACAGAATATTCATTCCCTGATGACGGAATTGCACATGACAAAATCATGTGCAAATCCCTTATATTTTAAAAGATTTTATTAGAAATGCAAACTCCATTCCTCATTGCAGCAAACGTTGATTGAAATTATAAAACACCAGATCAGCTTGCAGTTATGTAAAATGGCCTTTAAAACCAAGACTAGCTTAAGAGGAAGAAATCAGTGTTTATTTGGTCATGTGCTAATAGTTTGCTACATAGTAGCTTCAAGAGGTGTTCAAAACTTTTTCTTAAATCTCCCTGCTTTAATACAGTGTAGATTGAACTTTAGACTCCAAGTGCTTTAATTCTTGGTAAAAGGAAAATGCAGATGAAATGGAAATATACCTCCAAGACATGTGTACAAACAGCTATCACACATATTAGGGGGTACCAAAAAAGTGGAAAATGTCTCCCCTGAGTGAAGCTTTTCTAGTACGATTTTTTTTTTCTTTTAGAGTCAGCGCACCGAATGGCTTTCCCTGGAAAAGTACTCTCTGGTCACCGTGAATTTTTTATTTATAAAGGCAATTTTACTCAAATGAGTAAGGGATGAGGAAGGGAGTTTGCATTTCTAATAAAATCTTTTAAAATTTAGTTTAGTCATGGCTGCTTTAAGAGGACAACTGCAGCTGTGAAATTTTGTTTCCTGTTCCGGAATACAAATGTGATGTTGAACACAGCTCACAGGGATTGATGTTGTCACCTCCACCGTGCACCTGCTCACGTAGCCATCTGAGTGCCACAACTTGCCTCTCGTGCCCCAAGCATCTGACCCACATGACCTCACTTCCAGCAACTTTTGTTTCCTGGAATGAAGTGGGATATGAAAGGACAGCAATTTGATGAAGATTTAGGGAGGAAAAGTGAGGGAGGTGATGTCATCCCTCCAGACAGATGAGTTTGAAAAATGTTTCCAAAAATGGAATTGCAGATTTGACAAATGTTGTATTTGGTGTGATGGAGAGTACTTTGAAGGTGATAAGTTTGTTTTGTAAAACAATTTAAATACCTAGCTTTTTTTGGGGGGGGGTACCCAGTTTTCTTTTTCTCTGGATACCCCTCGTGGATATATGGATGTACATTTTACACACACACACACACACACTCACACACACACACAACACTCCTGAAAGTATTCAACCTGATTTCGATTCACACGTGCATGGGGAGACTCTAAGCAAAATCACTAAACCTGTTCGCAGTCAGTGCAGTAGTGATGCCGTTAGGTGCCATCAGGTTGGGTCTGACTCACGATGGTCTTATTTATGCACAGCTAAGCCAACCATGCCTGGTCTTGCCCCACCCGCACATTTGTTCCTGGGCTTGAGTGCACTGTTGCAGACATGAGTGTCAGCACGTCTCCCTGAGGGCTTTCCACTCACCCACTCTACCGAACATGATGTCCTTGTCATCCGGGGACTGGTATATCCGGAACACATGTCCATAGAGTATGTACCACGTCTTACCATCCTCGCCTGTAAGGACATTCTGACCGTACTTCTTCCGGGTCCAATGATGGGTTTGCCCTTGGAGCAGTCCATGGTCCTTGCCTAGTCTTCTACAGCGGCACAACACACCACCACATGCCTGTCAGGATGGTCACACTGTGGTGGCTGTGTGTGGCAGGGCTGCTAGAAGCTCTGTCTGTCCCTGGCACTTGAGATGCCAGTGGTGCCACTCTGCATGAATAGGTTTCAGCAGAGCTTCCAGAGTAGGGCAGACAGCAAAGAAGAGCTGATGCCCCAATTCGGAAAGGGGAGCTGCTGGAAACCTTACGTATAGCTTGGAAATGCTGTCATATACTCTCAGTAATACCCTTAATCTGAAGTTCATTAAGGGCATTCTTCAGAAAGGGCTTACTCAGCACAGTGGCTTTCTTTGGGCACTGGTCTGTCAGCTATATTCAAGTAGAGAGACCAGCTCAGAAGGTTATGGTGTCTGCCTTTGGGAATTTTGAAAGCATACTTACTCATGATAGATCTTCCCAAGGGACACCAGTACAACCATGATAGGTGGAGGTATATTTAGAAAGTGATAAATTGCATGGGTGAGGAAAAGGGCCAGGGAACTTGTACTCAGGATCTCTCACCCTGCCCCCCTATCAGGAAATGCATCTGCTTATTCTTTGTGGGTAACCAGGCAGCCCGCTTAAAGACTTTCATAGGGGAACCTTCCCCCATCTGTCATCCTGGCCTGCTCTCACCCACAGAATTTTTTGTTGCTGAAACACAAAGAAAATTGAAAAGGAACATGATTTTTTTTGGGGGGGGAGGGTTGTGGTGCTGGCCAGAACCACTGTTTTCACGAGGTCTATATATAAGAGTTCTGATGTCGTCAGGAAAGGCTTGGAGAGGTGGCTATACCAACTGGGGACCTAGATAGAGCCTCGGTTGAAACCCAGGAGCTTTTATTTTAATGTTTTTGTTTAATCAAGGTATCTGTGGCATCTGAGCAATATTTTTTGACTCACCATGGTGTGTCCTCGGGAAGGTACAGAACTTCTGCCTCGTGTGGATTTCTGGACCTCCACGGCACCCCCATTTCAAGCTTAGTGTAGGAACAATGGGGTGCATACTCTTATTTGGATTCCACTGATGACCATGATTTGAGGACCAATTATAGATGGAGACACTGGCACATCTAAATGCATCACTGTTCGTCTCGAATAATCTATGAACATTTTGTAGTCATGATCAATGTGGTTTCCATCCCTTGGAGACATACAAGGACACATTCCTCGAGATTTTGGTGACATCATCACTGTTGCCCATCCTCTTCTAAGCAAGGAGGAGGAGGCTCCTTTGGTAAGTCCTCTGACCGTGAAGAAAAAGCACAGAGCATGACAGGCAGGGGTAGCAAGGATTAAGGTTTTGTGAGTCCCCAGAAGTCCCTAAAATCTGGGAGCTTTTTCTCTGTTTAATGGACATCGTATCCTTCTAAGAAAGGTTTATAAACCATACAGACCTTTTCTCTTGTGTTCCTTTTTTGACAGTCTCAATAAAATATGTGCATACCTCCTTTTTTATGCATACCTTCTCTTTTTAACCAATATTTATCATGGTGTTTTAAGACATGGAAGCACAAAAGCCCATCTGAACCTTGCAAAGATGGAGAGGAACACAGTTCTTTTGCTGAGAATTATTCTCCAGAAGCAGTGGATGGTAGAGTTTTACATGTTGAGAGCTGTCCCCAGTGCTTTCATCAGTAGCAAACCTAATACCCTGCCATAAACCCTTATAAGTACAATAGCCTTCATGACTTAGCAAAACTAATATTATAATTTTACTCTAAATCATTTTAATCTAGCAATGCTGATGTCTGTACAGTAGATACTTAAAGGTAATAATCTATAATCTCTATGTCCTTAATAATAAAGGGAATTATTAAAATGCCATGTACTATTATACATTCAGTCACTTTATCACGTTATGATTTTAGTTTTGTTTAAGAATAACTATTTCAGTCATTTCTACAGCTATCATTTCAGACATTTTTACAGCTATCATTTATGCAATAAAACAATCTCAGCTTATCTCTGAAGCTTAACAGTATTTTAAAAGACTTTAGGATGAATGAGTAGTATTCACATCTTTTTTTGCTTGTTTTTTTTTTTTCCTTTAAGAAAACAAAGTGAAGAAAATGAAACTTTTTGGGGGATGAGCAGTTTTATTGTATCATCTTGAATATGTATCAGCTATCTTTATTATATGAATTTTAAATGCATCTGTGTAGATTTAAACTATATTGATTAGGCTACTTAGATTAAAATAAGTGGTCTGTCTTGATTATTAGCACAAATAGCAACAGTCTCTATTTTTGACAGTTTTATGGCATTTTTGATCATTGCTACCTCTGTAAACATCTGAGTGGTCTTTACTTTATTATATGCAGTAATTTTTTTAAGTATACTCGAGTGTTTTTCTTTTTCACTTGCTACCTTTTGGCAGCATGCCCTGGATTTACTTCCCCATCGTGTTATAAGATTATTACCCATATTCAAAGCGAGCCCTGGCTGTGCACCACTTTACTCCAAGCTAATTCAGTCATGTGATTACTACTGACACAGATACTGTGGAACTGGGCGAAGATCCATAGGGAATCAAAGGAAAGACAATTGGAGAGAACCAGAAGGACTCTGTGTACTCCAATCTCGTGTAGAAAGCTACTGACTGCTGATCTTAAAGGAAAAGTAAAGTCCACGTGTCCCAAATACCACAACTATAGTGAGAGTAAATGGCATCTGAGGACTATGGTTTTAAAGACTTATCTTTTTAGCACTTTCCTGACTTGGAGCCTGTTAACCTTTATGCCTTGTTGACCTTGCCTCTGTTCTGCTCCTGCAAACAAAAGACTGTGTCTGACCACCCAAAGCACTGCTCTCTAAAGGTTTCTTCTGGGTACCTTTTCCCCCTAGTAAGTAGCACTGCCTTTCACTGAGTTTTATAAGCCATTCTCTTAGACTTACTCAACAACCTCAGCTCCTTCACTTTCCATGTCCAGTTCATTACTTTGGAATGTCCTTGACCCACCCTCATCTCTACCTCTCCAGTTCCTCCTCTGAGCTACACTAATAGCCTCCTGGTAGTTTCCTGTAATGTCTGTAAAGTGCGGTCGAGCGATTTTTGATATGTTTCCAGGTATAATTAAATGATATCACATACGGATATATGGATCAGCTTTGGAATATGATGGAAGTAGAGGAATTGCAGGTAAGTCCTTAGTATTTCCTTGAACAACCTGGGAGAAGTTCAAACAATAATCACATGGCAATGCCTTTAAGAAAAGATACCGATTCCTAGGAGACATTATGAATGTTGTTCAGAGGTAGGTTGTTGTTTTTTTTTTTGCATTGCTATTTTTTTACATAGATTATTTCAAATTCTGCATTGGTTAAAGAATCTATAATTGAAAGTTCCATAATGATTGACACATATAGGAGGAAATAAGACGACTACCTGATGATTTTTCTAGAGAGGAGACTGTAGGACTGAGTTCTAAAACATATTGAAAGCCTTTCATACATGAGGCACAACTAGCAGAAAAGATTGGTTTGGTGACCAGAGGCATAAGGATAAAACTAGCAAAGTGTGAGACTTTGGAAGTTAAATAAATATTCAACTCTGTTGAATGTTACTAAAACATCTAGGAAGACAAAAACAAAAATGACCTGGCAACAAGATCATCAGGGATCTTGACAAGAGGATTCTCATTGGTTGTAATGATAACCACTAGCCACGTGTGGCAATTTAAGTTTGAACTCAACATTAATTCAAATGAAATACAATTAAAATATTTTTGCCCACAATAACCACAATTCAATGAAAATGTATATTCAACTGGCCTGTGTGCTACCAACCTGCTGCTGTTTTCTGGTTTAGGGAGACCCAATGTACTGCAGAGTAGAACTGAGATCCATAGAGTTTTCTTGCCTCTAACGTTAGTGGAGGCAGATCACCAGCCCTTTTTTCATGGTGCTTCTGGGTGGGTTCAAACCGCCAGTTTTTCAATTAGTGTCAGTCCAAGGAAGACAGAGAAACAAATCCATAGAAAGTCATATGTGTATAACAGAGAATTTTATATAATGGGTAACATTAAGAAAGCACCCCAACCCATTCCAGTCTAAGCCCATATGTCAGGTATTAGCCCATGTCTGATACCAATCTATAAAATCCTCTTCAGATTCACGAAACATGCAATGGTGCCCAATGCAGGATGGTCTCAGGCCAGTGGGGGTGAAAGTCTTGTGGATCCAGTGGCGTTGTAAGCATCTCAGCACTGGCAGGGGTCTCTACATGGACTCTCCAGTTTCCAGGGCACGGGGTTTATCAGTGTAGTGCTATGTGTCTTTTGCGTAGAGTGTCATCTCAGGAAGTGAACAGAGAGAGAATGTGTTTTCCACCTCCAAGGAGGATATACTAGAATTCTCAGGAGATGGCCATGCCTACACAGAAGCCTCACTGGTTATATTTTGCTTGACAGTCCAGACTCCACCCATTCACTTGTAATCCTCTCAAATTGACACCAGATTATGTAACTGCCACAGACAGCCAAGCACAAACCCTTTTATGTCACCCAGGAACTCCAGCAGAGGCTTGTGGATACAGTAGTAGTTAATACATACATAGAACATTTCCATTGTCATAGAATAGTCTACTGGATAGTGCTGGTTTACAAGGGAAGTACAGCTCTGGGTGGGTAAGTTCTCTTTTGAACTGATAGATTCCATACATCACAGGTGGAAGTGGCACAAGAAGGATGAAAGCAGGACCCTCAGAGACATTGGATGCAATGACCTGGGTGGAGTAGTTATCTCTCCAGTAAATCAGTAGAAACAGAAACATGATTGGAGTGGTATGTAAGCTATAAGAGAGTGGGGAAAGGCTATCAAGTTTGGTTTTTATAGACCGTGTAAGTGATTATCATAAATGCTTTCTTTATTCAGCAGTTTAAACTGCTTTGCTCTGAAACACAGAAAACCAAAGACTGGGGAGAAAGCCACTGTGAGAACTTTGGTTGTTTGAGAAAAAACTTTTCCATTCTGTGGCACTAAAGATGACCCTGAAAGTGGCTGAGTTAGATTCACTGGAGGGTGCACTGATCACAGACTTCTGCTAAGGAAAGGACATAATGCAGGTATAATGTGTTTGGAGACATACCAGTTCATATCCTCAGAGCAACTGTGAAAGGTAGATAGCGCTAATATCTTCATTATTAGCTAGAAAGAAAGTTCCATCTTGGTTTGAGGCATGGCATTGTTAGCAAAGGAAGATTGTTTCCCAAAAACTTTTCAAGTACAGGAGTTAACACAGTGGCCAAAAGGAACTTATTTTTCTTACGTGCATTAACTCTAAGGAAGGTGCCTCCAAAGGCTAATTCATTTTTCAAATAACATCGACCAATTATTAAGTTGGCTGCCACTTCATTTTAGTTTTCCTTAGCAGTAGAAGAGTTAACTCATTATGGGTTGGGAACATTCTGTATCTTATACATCATCTTAGAGCATACATCCTCAATTTGATTTTCCTCACAAAAATAGCCAATACTTTGTTAAAATACAAGCATCCATTATTTTAACAACAGCCTGTAAGAGATAAATGTCATGCCTTTTCTTTCATTGTACCGAAAGTTTGAATTAACTCTGTACATGCCTATTTTTCACACTGGATTATTAAGTGCTCCCGCTAAACTGATGGCCTCCCTGGTTGGCACCAACCATTCATCAAACATTCATCTCTTTAACTACTCACTGAAAGCTTGTATGTTGGAGTACACTCAGAGTTGTCTTCAGTAGTCATATCTTCAATAGTTGGATTAATACATTTTGCATTTAGGGCCAACTCTGCTTATTTCTTTTTAGTTTTTTAAAAGTTCATTGTATTGGGCACTCTTACAGCTTTATCACAATCCATACATCAGTTGTATCAAGCACACTTGTACATATATTGCCATAATCATTTTTAGAACATTATCTTTCTACTTGAGCCCTTGGTATCAGCTCCTCTATTTCCCTTCTTCCCACTCTTCTGAATCCTTGGTAAATTATGCATTGCTGTTATGATTTTCATATGTTACTCTGTACACTGTCTTTCTTCCCCTTTTCTCCCCTTCTCTTCTCACTTTCCCCGGAAGGGCATATCTGTCATGGATCCTGTCAGTCAAGAACATTTATAGGTACCAGTATACATGCTCCAGTCTAGCCAGATTTGTAAGGTAGAACTGAGATCATGTTTAGTGGGGTGTGGGGGAGAGGAGCATTAAAGAGGAATGTTGTGTGTTTCATCAGTGCTCATACTACAACCTTTCTGACTCACCCCCCTTATAATCTTTCTGTGAGGGATGTCCAATTGTCTACAGATGAGCTTTGGGTCTCCATTCCGTACCCCTTCTTAAGCATAGGTGATACTTTTTTGTTTGGGGTCTTCTGACCCCTGATCCCTTTGACGACTCTTGATCACACAGACTGGTGTCCTTCCATGTGGTCTTTGTTGCTTCCCTGCTAGATGTCTAAGACCCTAGATACCATAGCTTTTAAGACCTAGGTATCAACCTGCTTCATATTTGTTTAGGCACCTATTGTATCTTCAGCCATCCTGTCAGGAAGATGAGTATCACAGAATGCCAGATGGTTAGAACAAAGTGTTCTTGTGTCGAGGAATGACTTGACTAGAGGCTCAATGTCTGTCTGCTACCTAATACTTAACCTATAAATATATGGATATAGACCTACATCCCTATCATTATATATTTACATATTTACACATCAACATTTATACATCTGTAATTTTGCCTACTAGTTCTTTTCTCTATTTCCTTCTGTCCCATTGTTATATTCAACCTTCATTTGGCTCTCAGTACATTCCTCTTGGCTGCATTGCACTTGATTCAACCCAGCAGCCATTCTGCACTCTCCTCGTCATTGGCTTTAAGTCCCTTGTTGTTCCTTTGTCTCTGAGTTAATTGACTCCCTTCTTCCTTTGCCCCACCTTTTCCTCTCCCATGTTCCCTCAGAACTGTCCGTACCATTGTTTTCTCTTTGAGCTTGTTTACCCTGCCCATCTTACATAAGTAAGCCAAGAAAAGGAAAAGAAGACAAGACAGCTCTGGATCTGTCTGCTGTCCCTTATGTATGTTTTCTGATCGGGTCTGTTGAGTTGCCAAGCCCTGGCCCCTGAACCAGAAGTTTATTTGGGGGATTCCTATGGGAATTTGTTGCTTTACTCCACTTGCTGCTCTGCTGCATTCTCTTTTTGTTTTTCCCCAGTGTGTGGGTGTGGGTGTGGCTGGGATGGGGTGATGAGAGGTCAGACTGGGCACCTTTTCCACACTGTGTCTCCAGTGCTATAGCACTTTGGGTCGGTGAGAGGACATGCCAGTCCTATGATCCTCTGTATGCATTGACTGCTCTGAGCAGGAATAACTTCTAGAGATTGGGTGGACCAGGATGTGGTTCTTTCTCCCTCCCTCCTTCCCTCCCTCCCTTTCCCTCTCCCTCTACTCCCTTGTGATGTGAACACACCTGCCACTCTCCCCAGGCTGTATCTTCAGCTCTGTTCTCTGTAGTACATTCTTCTAGAGAGGGATCAACATAGCTTGGATTGTGGTTGGCCCTGCAGTCCTCTCTGTTAGTGTGCTGGTCCATGCTAATACATTGTCCCTCAAAGTTTGGTATACTGGGATGAGATCTGGTCACTCTCCCTTTGCTGTGGAGTATGTTTATTTCTTAGGCAATTTACAAAGACATTAATTTAACAATATGGTGAGGAAAAAAATGAATCCTTCCATAAAGGAGTTTCTTTTGGGGTGTTATTAGATGATTCTGGATATTAGTCAGTACCCTATCATGCTATTTATCTCTTTACAACATTTACTTTATAGCATGTAAATGGTGAAATCTGTTAGTGTACAATTTTGTGCTGCTTGTAGTTTAAAATATAGGATATAGGGATATGCTTCTTCACTTAAATCTGTTCAGGCAATATCAAGCCACGTTTCACTGCTCTTAACCCTTTTTGACTCTGAGTCCCCCCAACAGACAGAGTAGAAGTGCCCCTATGAGTCTCTGAGGTGATAAACCTTTACCCAAGGAGACAGCCTTATCTTTTTCCCAAGGAACCTCTCGTGCTTTTGAAGTGCTGGCCTAGTCGTCAGCAACCTAGCACAGACCTCATTCATCTTAAGATGATTTAAGCATAAAAACAAAAGGGAAAATGTTCTAAAGTCAATCATGGTAACGATTGTACAATTTTTCTTGCCATGATTGAACTATTATATGATACGTGGATTGCATGCCAGTAAAACTGTTAAAAAGGAGAGTATCATGAACTCTTCCATTGTTTATAAGAACCTATATGAACACCCTATAAACATTGATTTAAAAATTTTCTGTTTCTTTTGGTTCTGAGAACTGTAATTTCAAGTCTTGAGGTTTGGACACTTTGACTTTTCTTAGAAGCATCTCTTTATAGTAAAAAATGGACTGACAATTGATTAGGGTGGCTTAAGTATGTTTTTCTGTCAATGAAACAAAAGTCCAAAGTCTGTAACATCAAATTCTGCACTTGACTGCACTTGACGTCACTTGTCTGTGCTATTTTAAAATTAAATGCTGTTTTGTGATTGAGAGTGAGAGTTACTTTGCTTTGAGGCTCAGAATTACTAATGTCTTTATATCCATGTGTGTTTGGTGTGGTAAGTTAAAATCTGACCAGAACTTTTCTACCTCTATGTCAATATATTTTCTGTCTGTCTCTAAGTCATTATATTCTGTGTGACCATAATTTGTTTGAAAGTCAAAAATGACCAAAAAGAAAAATGTTTTAGAAAGATAGGAGCTGAAAGCTCCCAAGGTTTTCTACCTGGTAGGAGTTTTTGTTTAACCTTCAGGATCTGTCTGCAGATGTCAGCGTTCCAAATGCCCATAAAGGATATTGGCCCAAACCAGACCTGAGTCCATTGTCATTGTGCTGTTTCTGATAGGATGAATCAGGTGTTTGTGGGGGTGGGAAGGGGGGCAATAAATCCGAGAAGCCAGCAAGGTAATGGCTAGAGGAACCTTGTTGCTGCTTTAAAAATAAAAGTCCCATACCTTTACTTGCTTTAAAAGCTGTGAATGCAAATTTAAGTGTTTTAAAAACACCATCTGCAAGTCCCTAGTTTTATTATATTTTAAAGCAGTTTTATTGGCATATAATTTGCATAGCATGCAATTTAATGCTTCCATCATATTAGGAAGAATTGTGCAGTCATCATCACCGTCAGTTTCAGAACATTTTCTTCTTGGACTCATTATTGTCAGTGCCCTGTTGCCCCCTCCCATCCCCTGCCATGCCCCCAGGTAATTAATAATCCAAATATTATTCCTAGAAATCTATCTGTTCCCAATTTCATATACAAAGAAAATCATGCAAAACAAAACAGGAAATGAGAAAACATTGCTTACTAGACAAAAGAGAGGAGAAAACCCAATTGAGAAGAAAGTATGAAATATTAAAAATTACAGCAAATTTAAAATGAGTCAAAAGGGAGAACCTATGATAGAGTTTTATGTTTTAACCTAACTCCATGTGCTATAATCAACTTTACAATCCTTTTTGTGTGACAGCAATTCAGTTCACATCTCTCGACTGTAATCAAAGGAAATTCACTGGAGACTTAATCTATATGGAGACCCGGCAAATGAATTTTGGTTTTCCACTGTCAACCACAGTGTTCTGCAAACTGAGTATTCAGAATTTAAGCTCTGATACCATTTTCTCCTTCAGATTTCGATTATAATTGCTAAAATTCCTTGGATCACGCATGCTGGTGTGCTTCTTCGCGGTGGGTGTAGTGGATATTTCACTTAGATCGCTACTTGTTTCAATAGCCGTTGGTTTTAAATCTCAGTTATATTCAGTTTGTGGTCAAGGGCACAAATCAAGCCATTTCTTTCAGCTTGTGCTGATGAAAAATGCATAGCTAGCTGTTGATTCTATTATGAGTTTTGTTACTGTCATTTAGATATGTCATAATCCACAATACTAGATGTAGCTACTTAGCTTAAGTGAAAATGGTATGTGAAAAGTAATAGAAATATTAGGAACATATTTCTAATGTTGTTAGTTGCACATTTCTACATGGGAATCTGGACCAGTTGGAAATACTAGTTATTGTGTATTGAGGGCCTTTTTTTTTTTTTTTAAAGCTCGATCTTGTAAACAACATAGCTTGATGAAAAATGGGAGGGAAAGACTCCAAGCCTTTTCCCAGAGCTTCCCTGGAGGATTTGAACCACCGATCTTTTGGTTAGTAGCCATGTGCTTACCTGTCTTTGCCACCAGGGCTCATATATGCATATATGGCCCAAAGTATGTATATAAGGTATCAAAAGCATGAAATAAAGTGCTTGAGAAACCTTCCAAAAGGAACAGTAATGCTATACAAAGGATGGTAATGGGAAATTCGTTTGATCTTGCCATATGACAACTGTACTGTCCTCTTTATATAATTGTGCTAATCTGGGTAGACTAGAGAAGAGCTTTATATAAAGAGTAATTGTGCATTAAGAAAACATCCCAGTCCAGTTCAGATCAAGTCCATAAGTCTGACACTAACTCGTATATCTGATACCGATCTATGAAGTCCTCTTCAGACTCATGAAGCACACACAGTGACACGGAATGTGGGAAGATCACAGGCTAGCACAGGTGGGCAGTCTTGTGGGTCAGTGGATGAGACCTGAGTGACATGCTAAGCATCTCAGTCCTGGCTTGGTGTGCACATGGCTACGCCAGCTCATTGCACTCGTGGGACTTCATGTGTCTTCTCAGTAGAGTCTCTCAGGGAGTGTGTGTGTGCCCCGCCTCCAATGAGCTATTTACCCCTTCGCATATCTAAATGAAGTCCTCAAGCTACAACCTGATGGACAAGCTAGGCTCCACCCCTTTACTCTGAATCCTCAAACTGACACCAGATTATAGTCCCACCACAATTATGTGCTGTTATTTGTTTAGCATTTATAAATTAAGAGATCTTTGAATGGACTTTAATAATGAGTTCGTTTTCTTTTTTCAGTTCTTGCTCTCATGTTAAATATTTCCAATAATCCACATTGCTCTATAGATGAAAGCAATGACCACTATTTTAAACTCCCATGAGATTCTATGGGAGAAAATGTTTTGTCAAGTAGTTTAAGGAACTGTGGTGGTGGTGTGAGGCAAGTATTGGACTTCTAACCCCAGGTTCGCTCATTCGAACCTGCCAGCTTCTCACTGGAGAAAAAAGTCTTGTCTGTTCCTATAAAGATTTCAAACCTTTGAACCCAAATTGACTCCTTTGCAATGAATAGGGGTGGAATTGAAAGTAGTAATCAGTGACTGTGTTTGGCTGCCCACAATGCAGAGAAATAAATGCATTTGTAATATCCTAACATTATTTCCCTTTACACTGTTCTATAAAAGTGATGGTTTATTTAACATCACAAACATCTGTATATCATGACTTATAAATCTGCAGTTCTAGAAATAGAATTGATATCTTTCTCTGTCTTTCTCTACTGCCATTAAGTCAGTTTGCATTCATAGTGCATAGGATCTCTGAGACAATCAATCTTTTGGGGAGCAGACAGCCTCATCTTTCTCCCCTGGACCACTGGGTGGATTTGAATTGCTGCTTGAGCTTAGCAATTTTATGTCTAATCCACAAGGGTGCCTTGGACTTTTCTGCCCTTAATTTCTTTTTGATGTTTCTGCTTAAGAATGACCTCTTTCTTCACTGTTGACTTTTGCTGTGTTATGTCTATAAGAGTCTATTCAGTAATGAGTGAAACTATGAGGGATTGCATGAGGTTGTCTACTGGAGTTTTAATGTGTGTTAGGTATTCCTATTTTTAGGTGTCACGTTTGCTTTGAATAGGGTGCATGTTTTCAGTTCTCAATATAGTCACAGTAAGGTCTGTTAATGGGATCCATCTTTATAGCATTACTCTTTTTTACAGCAGAAGGGGAAGATCTTTATAGACTAAATTTCTTAATAGGGTTGTGGTGTGGTTTTTCATGTCACAACAGTTCAGTTAGTCAGAGTCAAGAAAAAACACATCCCTTGAGAACACAGCCAGGGCCGAGGAATTTGAAAAACAAAACAAAACTAAAAACCTTTGTGGGAGCCCTCCTGTTTGTGCACCTGTGAAAGGAAATCTCAGAGCTCTTTAAAATCCCATCTATTCTAATTTTAGGTGCCAGCTTTACCATGTGTTTGTTTTGTCTTCCAGCCTGTAAAGTCATTTTGAAGTAACGAATGAGAAGGGGACCCTGTGAGTCATGGCTAGAGGCACCTGGGAGCAGCAGGGAGAAGGCCCGGGAAAGGTCTTTGTATTGGGGAGGCTCTTCCTCCAGAGACCCATGTCTACCTGCACTCTATCCCATTCTATGTTCCTGGACCTTCTGCTGAAGGCCTATGGTCCCTTTAGCATGCTGATGTATTGTATGAGGCAGTAAACTTAATTTAGATCCCACCTAGATGTATTTAACTCTGTTTTCAAAAATAAAAATAAGAAACTGCCTTCCAGCAGGTTCTGACTCACTAGGACACCTGTACGTGCCAGACTAGAATGGAGCTCATGTGCTTTCTTTGGCTGATTTCATGGAAGCCGCTCTCCAAGAATGTGTTTTGAGGTGTCTCTACCAGGGCTGGAGCTTCCAACTTTTCTGTTAGCATCTGAGGTAGGTTTGACCTTTGAACGATCCATGGCATCTCTCTTTCAAGCAAAAACCAGACAACTCATGCCATAGAATGGAATCTGACCCACAGTGGCCCTGTGGAAGAGCATAGAAGTGCCCCTGTGGGTTTCTGAGACTGTCCGTCTTCACAGGGTGGCTGGGAGTTTCAAACCACTGACTTGGTGGCGATTAGCAGCCACCAAGCCTCCTGGTAGCAGGGTTTAATGCCAACTGCTTAAAAAGATAATATTTGTTATTTGCACAAGAGGTAAAAAGTCTACCAAAGAGTGTCTTGCCTTTAGAAATCTGTTATGCAATGGGAGTAATGAGGTAAAACTGTAAATAAAACCCTATGTGCTGTGTGTCCACTTCGAGGTAGACAGTAGTTGGTGTGACCCCAAGAGGAAGGAAAACTTTGGGGGAGTGAGGAGAGTTTTGTGAGAAGTGGAGCTCGAGGACACCTGGGCTGAGCTGAGCAGAGCAGCTGGCAGGAGGAGCCATGGTGCCGAGAACTGGAGTAGCACATGTTTGAGAACCTCCAGTAGATAAGGGGCTGCAGAAGAGGTCCTCTACAGTCGGGAAAATGGTCAAGTGGTAAATATTTCAATCTGTGTGAGCCATAAGCATAGATGGCTGCATCTACTCAGCAACTCACTTTCGGTGAAAAAAATAAAAAAAACCAGCCATGGCCGATGGTGGCATGGGTGTTCCAAACCCATTATTTCTAAAACCAGGGGGGTTGGATGAGGCCTGCAGGAACAAGTCACCGATCCTTGCTGTGAAGCTTGAGTGACCCCGTTGATGCTGCTAAGCTCCCGATCACTGGCTTGGACCTGCCAACCAAGCTGCAGGAGAAAGAGTAGGCAGTCAGCTTCCATAGAGATTTAGACCCTATTTGGCAGCAGTCTTACTCGGACCTAAAGAGTTGGAATTGACTCGATGGCCATGGGTTGGGCAGTGATCGTGTCAGCACCTGGAACCGCGACTGCTTTGAATAAGTTCGCTGTATGTGTTGACATTTCTATATACTGTAGCCAAAATGACGCTTTTACAATATAAACCTCTTCAGGTTCTACCTTGACTCTGGGTTCCCTTCCGCCTCAAATAAAACCCCAAATCTTCACCCTCTCCTAAAAGGTCTTATGTACTCAGACTTCTCCCTCCTCTCACCTCTGCTTCCTCCATGTTTCTTGCTCCAGCTGCACTAGTCTACTTGGAGGTCCTTCACCCAGCAGGCACTGCTCTTCCGAAGGGAGGGGCCCCCACTCCTCATGAAGGTGCTGCCAGCATGCTTAGCTTCTTTTTTTTTTGGGGGGGGGGCCATCACTGCTCTCCGGTGGTGGGACTAGGAGGCCCAGCCCCACTGCTGGAATTGAACCTCCGTCCCAGTGGGCCGCAGTCCCACGCACAACCACTACGCCACCGGGGCTCAGCCCTGCATGGTTAGCTTCTAATGAATCCATCACCCCTGACCCGTGCTGACCTCAGGCACAAGGAAGAAAAGGCTGCCCCAGTCTGCCCCACTGCCAGAGTCAGTTGGGCACCAGACTCTTGGGATCCTTAGGTTCTTCGGTGGTGGGCTTATGGGGAGGAGACAGCTCGACCTTCTTCCTTAGTCTCTCTTTGTCTGAAACCTGTCCAGCTTTAAAGCACCACGCAAGCCTTCACAGCCTAGGGGGTGACCATGTATGAACTGGATGGATGTGCAATTTAAGGTTAGGTCTCTCTCCTCGAAGGTCAGGGTTCCAAAGGACCCGTGCTCTCTTCACAAGGATCGCATCTCTCTTTTGCTCAAGTCCCTCTTGGGGGAACCAGCCCACTGCCGTGAAGTAGATGCCACAAGACGCCAAGGATGACTGCTTCTGAGGGGTCCCCAGGCTGTAAGTCTCTGGGAACAAACCCTCATCCTTCCCTCCACTTTCTCAACACTTCCTTGTAGGTCACTCTGTGGGCTCTTTATCTTGCTATGTATTTTTCATTTTTGAGCATTTTAGGAAATGCCTGCTTCAGAGAGGTTAAGTCTGATGTCATCAGAGCAGTGGGACCAAACTGCAGTCCATGACTGTGAGCCAAATGAAGACATGGCAATAACTTATATGGAGAAATGATGAGGCGTTCACAGCAGAGAGCGAAGTCTAGGTAATTCAAGCCAGATGTATTTTAATGAGAGTTCTGTACTGCTTTTATGCATTTTATTGTTCTTCTTTCCCCCATTAGTTTTGTCTGGATAGAACCGTTCTATGGTGTATCCAAATGAGAAAGTCTATTTTTAGGCAGGGAACATTACATTTTTAAGGTGAAATTTTATGTCTATTTGGCTCCTATAGGAAAAGAAAGAGGAGCTCCCCCCTCTTTTTATTAGCCTCTGTATAATTTTATGTGATTCTCCATATAGAAGATAATTTTCCATGAAGCAGAGAGAGAGTACAGCAGGTAATTTAATTAAATTTACTTTGAGCCTCTGCTCTTCCGAAATCAGGTATAAAGTCCACATGGCGCTTATCATCCATTAAGAGTCTGATTTATAAGAGAGATCCATTAACACTGTTGTAGACTATAGAAGTTCAAGGGATAATGCCAATGAAGTTTTAACTATGTTCTCAGGCAGTCCTTTATGACTGCTAAAATGCCAAGGAAAGTAGATTACATGGAAAAATGATTTATTAATGAATCAACACCTGCTAGAGGATAAAATACAGCAGACCCAGGAAAAGGTATGGAAAACCCACGAAATATATCAAGTAAAGCTTATAGGTTCTCTCTCAGGCTCCCTGGCTCATTTCCGCATGGTGTGCCAGGGAGTGAGAGCACCTAGATGAAGCTTCTCACTGAAAATGCAAACTCAATGCCTTCCTGTCGACGCTGCCTCACAGTGCCCCTCTCGGACAAGGTAGAACTGCCTTTGTAAGTCTCCAAGACTGTAACTCTGATGGGAGAGAAAAGCCTCCTCTTTCTCCCCCAGAAGCACGGATGGTTTCAAATTGCTGACTGTGTGGTTAGCAGTCCAGTGTGCACATGCCCCTATTCCTCCAGGGCTCCTCCTGTGTCACCAGGGCTTTTTAAATAAGACCTACAAGACCATGCGCTTTCTTGTCCCTCCTGAAGAACAAAACAAAAATGAATTAGCAACATAGCTTTCTATGAATCGCCCAAGGTGGGGTTTTTATTCACACTGTAAAGCTTCAGAGATTAGTTGTCAATTTGTTTTGTGTGTGTGTGTGTGTGTGTGTGTAGCATATACCTTTCATACATGGATCATATCATGAATTGCGATATTGAACTATGTCAGGCAGGATAACTCAACTGCATGCCATTGGATGTGAAGTATTGGTTTTTGCATACTGTATTGATTCCTCTGGAAAGCTGCAGCGCTCTTTGTAAGATTCTGTGTGCAGGGTCGTCCGTATGAACTGCATCAAGTAGTTGAGTTGACCTTCCCTAAGCTGGCCTCTTGGATTTTGCCTGCACGCACTTGTTGTTGTTTTATTTTTTGTAGCTTAAATTTGATCATTTTATCTTTTTTGTTGTTTGTTGAAGTAGAGAGGTCAGTGACATTAAGTGCTTGTTCCATGTTGTGTAACAGCCACCACTCTCTCTTTTTCAAACAGTTCTATACGCCAAATCAAAATGCTGCCCCCGTGAATGAATGCCTCTCCATTCCCACCTCCCACTAGCCCTCATGCTCACCTCTGATCGACTTTCTGTCCCTGAGAATCTGCTTATTTTACAGGATCCATGTAAATGAAATCATGCAGTGTGAGGTCTGTGATGTCCGCCTCGTTTAACTCAGAGAGATGCTTTTCGTCTAATATTAGAACATCGTTTCTTGTTTTATGGCTGTTTGCTGCCCCATTGCCCTGTGCACACTGCGTTCTGTTGCTCCTTTCATCTGCTCAGGGCTACATCTCGCTAAGAAGAGTTGTGTGGCCTCTGAGGTGGAGGATTGTGAAGGGAACCATGAGTGTAGTGGTGTTGCTGAGTCCTGGGGTATTTCTAGATGTGCCTGTTAGAGTCCATCACACTGGTTTCCACACAGACTGTATTATTGTATGTTCCAAGAAGCGATGATTAATGGTTGGATTTAGTTTCCACACCCTTCTCAAAACTTGCCATTTTCTGTTTGGTTTGATCTTGGTTTTATTTGAAAATTCTAGTGGTTTTTCATGGTGATTTTGATGTGCATTTGTCACAACTATTGCAGTGAGCCTGGAGGTACTGTGGATGAAGCATTGGGCTGCACTTCACAAGGTTGGCGGCTTAAACCCATTAGGAGAAAGCTGAGACTTTCTGCCTCCATGTAGCTGTTCAGTCTCTAACCCTACGTAGGAGTCCTTTGAGTTAGAATTCACTCTGTGGCATTGGGGTGTAGTTTTAATAACTAATGAAGCTCCTGAGTGACTCGAATGCTTAAGTGCAGTGAAGTTACCGTCTAACTGAATGGTTGGTGCTTCAAGTCCATGCAGACATCCCTCTGAAGGAAGTCCTGGTGATATGTTTCTCTAGAGGGTTACAGTCATGAAAGTCCTATGATCTACCTGCAGTTGCCAGGAGTAGAAATCCACTCAATGACAACTGTGATGAAGGAAGTTAAAGATGTGGAGCCTCTTTCCATATGCTTATATACTTATCAGTTCTTTGCATATCATCTTTGGAGAACGGAGAGAAAGCAAAACAATCATAAAAATAATTCCAGTTATGTGTAATCATTATGGCTGAGAAGAAGTGCTGCTGGGTCTAATCTTTGTCCCATAGGTATTATCCTTGGGTGGATGTGACCTTGAATTCTCCTTCTCCCTTGGGTAGCTGGAGGATGTCAGACTTACCCTCACCATTTTCTCAGATGACGCAGATCTCTGAATGATGCAGTCAAGTGAGCCCATGCAGGCCTGAGCATTATTAATATGGCTCTTTAGCTATCATCTAGAAAGGAAGCTTGGTGGTGTAGTGACTTACATTTTGGACTTCTAACTACAAGGTCAGCACTTCAAAACTACGAGCTGCCTCTTGAAAGAAAGATGAGGCTTTCTCTGCTCATAAAGAAATACTCTGTTGGAAATCCACGGGCAACCCTGCTCCAACCGAGAGGGTCGCTGTGAGTCAGAATCGATCTCAATGCCAGTGAGTTTAGTTTGGGGATTGAAGCCATAGTTTTTGTAGCTCCCAACCATTGACTTCTCCCTGAGGGAGCCTCCAAGCAAGTGGGCGGGGCTACTAATTACCCTCAGTACTTACAAGGTTCAGACAGATATGAGTTGTTGCCATCTTGCCGGGTATAAAAGGAGCTGTCTTAGAAACAGGAATGGGGGCTCTCACTCCCAGCATGAACCAGGAGTCGAGTTTGTCCTCTCGCCATGAGATCCCCGCTCAATGAACCTTTTGGTTCCAGGGACAGTTTTCACACCAGAGGGATAACAGAATAGGAGCAAGTGCCTAGGACAAAGCAGCATGCTTCCCAGCCCAAGGAGCAAGTCCCGCTACATGCTCTCAGGGAGAAAGGGTGGAGTTGGGATCTTGGTTTATTGACCCACAAGCTAGAGCTGAGTACCTTCAGTTTGAGGTTTACAGTGGAGTGCTATGCCCTTTGGGCCTTTTTTTTAAAGCAGCCTGAAAGAGTCTTTTAAGTGTCCTGACTCAACATCTGTCTCTACAGAGTTCTCACCTGACTTGGAACCTGTTAGCTTCCCTACTAAGCCCTATAGTGGTGAGTATTGTCAGTGAGTTCTGTTTGCCATGGAAATGGATTATGGAAGGCAAAACACCCCTTAGTCTAACTGAGTGATTGGCGGTTTGAACCAAGCAGTGATACCCTGGGGAAAAGCCTTGCTATCAGTATCTATCAAGATGATAGCCCAGAAAACAAGATGAGACTCAATTCTATACTGTTATGGGTGGGTTCACCAGCAGAAAAAGGATAACAGGTTTATCAGAGAACTACATCCATTTTATTTCAGATTTTAGGCCAGAACATGTCCAGGTAGTGATAGATTGATTGCATAAACTATCAAAATTTAAAAATTATTACAAACCTGTAAACAACTTTAAAAAGTAGCATGAAACTCTATAAAGCAAAACTCTAAGGCATTTAAAAAAAACATTGTTTAATTGGGGGGCTCTTGCAGCTCATATAACAATCCATACATCATTTGTATCCAGCATACTTGTACATATGTTGCCTTCAACATTTTCAAAACATTTTCTTTCTACTTGAGCCCTTGGTACCAGCTCCTCTTTTTCCCACTTCCTCCCCTCCCCTTATTCTCTCACGAATCCTTGATAGTTTATAAATTGTTATTATTTTTTTCATGTTTTACACTGACCAATGTCTGTCTCCCTTTACCCAAATTTCTGATGTCCTTCCCCGTGTGTGTGTGTGTGTGTGTGGGGGGGGGTTAGTACATTGATCCTTGTGATCAGTTTCCCCATCTCCCCCCTCCTTCCTCCAACCCTCATGATATTTCTACTCCCATTACTGTTCCCGAGGGGTTTATCTGTCCTGTATTATGTGTGTTGAGATCTCTTACCTATACCAGTGTACACGTTCTAGTCTAGCTGCATTTGTAAGGTAGGACTGGGGTCATGATAGGAGGAAGTGGGGTTTGGGAGGAACCACTAAAGAACTAGAAGAATGTTGGTTTTTTTGTTGGTGCTATAATGCACCCTGGCTGGCTAGTCCCTTATAACTCTTCTGTGAGGGGATGCCCCGATATCTACAGATATCTCCCCTCTAAACCCCCTTGTCCACATTGATATGACTGTTTGTTTTGGGTCTTCTGATGGCTGATTCCTGATCCTTTGGACACCTCGGGATCCCTTTTGATGAACTTATCACTGGGAGTCTGTGTGTCGGGAATCAGAAGGAAGGCAGTGGGTTTTGTTCATCTCTGCAGGAGCAGATCACCAGATCTCGCTCTCTCAGAGCCACTGGGTGCATTCAAACCACGAACCTTTGATTTAGCAGTGGGTTGTTAATCATTTACAGGGCCTACGCCCCTCATCTGTAAGCTAAAATGGAATAAATGTATATATTAGGAAAAAATAAGAGGGCAAGCAGATCATTTGCATTTATTTTATTATGATGTTTCATAATATCCTTGGTATTTGGTGTCTTCAAGTTAATTACACCTTGTGACTCAGGAGGACATGTCCAATGGCCTGAAGGGTCTCTAGGAAGCAGGTGACCATTTCTTTCTCCAGTGAAGTGACTGGTGGGTCTGAATCACTGAGGTCTTGTTTAGCACCCCTAACTCTGGGCCATCAGAGTCCCTTGCATCCTGCTAGATAATTCACTGCCATCAAGCCCATCCTGATTGACAGCTACCCAATAGGACAGACAACTGTCCTTGTGGGTTTCTCCCCTTACGGAAGTTACAGTGCCCATCTTTCTCCCTTAGAGAAGCTGGTGGTTTTGAACTCTTGACCTTGCAGTGAGCAGCCCAACTCGTAAACATGAAGCCTCCTGGGCCCTCTCATGTTTCACACAGTGGCTTTATTAATTGTATTCTTATGCAGCTTCAAAAGGTGGAAAAAATTTCCTCCTTTGTTTTCTATGATTTTCTGTAGATCAATAGGGATGGTGCCTTGATGGATCATTGGTTAGGGGCATGGCAAGGGAACTTGGGGGAAATGGGAGCTAACTATGATATGAGTATGATTAAATTGTGTGATATGTGAAAATTCTTTTTTTTTTTTTAAAGATTTGGGGGGTTTGTATTTACTTTTTAAATCTCTTCATATAACACCTGTTGTATGATCTGCTGTTCTGATCTTGTTGGTTTTGAGTTTTAGACCCTCAGTGGTCAGTGGTCTTTCTCTTTTGGCAGGAATTATCGCTTTCTCTTTCTTTGAGTTCTTTTGGCAAAGGTGACCCATGTTGTTAAAACTGACTAATAAACAACATTCAGCTTATGCTTCATCCTTTTTGATTTTATATTCCAACACTGAAAACTTAATTAGAATAGGATGTTTAGCAATGCTTCCAGATAAAGGATACAGGGCCATACAGGTTAAAGTATCTCTTTAGTTTTGTCTGATTCAAAATGGGGCATTGGTGATGCTGTAGCTTAAGTGTTCGACTGCTAACCTCAAGGTCAGCAGATCAAACCTGGCAGCTTCTATAGGAGAACATTGAGGCTGTCTGCTCCCATAAAGATTTACAAAATCCTGAAGACCCTCTGTAGGGTAACAATGAATTATAATGAACTTGAAAAAATGGTTTTGTGAGGGCCAAAAGAAAAGAAAAGTCACACTGAAAACATTGGCCCTCGTACTTGAAGCTAGGAAAATTTGGTGATCAAGGTAATTGTCAACTACCCTGTGGTCTTTCATTTCAGTGATTTGAATGGTTCTTCCATTGAGGTCGTATAGCCTCTGCGCTCATCTTGTATACAGCTGCTTCTACCAGTGGCTTCACCAACTTTGCAGAAACAATGGAATTAAAAGATTATGGAATTTTTTCATGAACTTTGTCATGCCCCTCCCCCTCATATGTTGATGTGTAAACATTGCTACTGGAAAAACAACAAAAGCAAAAAGGGTCCTTCACTTCAATTATTGGGCAGATTGTCATGTAACATTGACAAATCTCATTGCAGTTGCACTTTTTCTAGATAATTGAGTTTATTGGTTTCGATTTTCATTGTAAAATTGCTCCACAATTTACATAGGAATACGTTTCATAAGAATATTGACTAATTGATTTATAATTTCTCCTAATTCACTGTAGCACATAATTGCTGAAACTTTCTGAATGGGCAGGGTATGTTTCACAGAGGGAATTTCTACCCCACCCCCTTTCCCCAAGCTCTGGCTTTTGCTAATAGAAATGATTTACCCTTATAAGACTGCAAGTCTTCCCCCTCCCCCCACCCCAAATAGACATAAGCCATCCATTTAGTGTCTATAAAATTGCTCCGAGCTCAGATCTTCAGACAACCCATAACACTGCTTTCTTGGAAATGCCCACGTGTGAGTACAGCACAGTATTAAAGACAGAGAACTGCCCATTCCTGGCTAGGCAATCCTAGCCTTGGAAGGCTGCAGTGCACCTCGTCAGAAGATGCCCCGCCTCCCCACCCCCAGCCCCGACCCTCGTCAGCATGACCCTTTCCAACTGTCCTGGTAGCTTTTGGTTTCCAGACTTGCTTTTTCTCCCCAAATTCATTTGTGTTCATTTGCATTTTTAATGAATTATCTGCTCGGATCTTTTTTTTTCTGTGTCACCATATGTTTAAAATTCAGATTAGAAATTCACCACGCACACTTGAGCTTTATAGCAGGGCATTTGGAAGCTCATTAATATGAATTATTTTTAGAAATTTAAAAATGCATTATTAATAAGCATTCCTGCTATTTCCTAACCCCGCAGAGTTTCTTCTTGTATACAGTATGTTGAATTTGATTTTCCTGATCAGACTGTTCTCTTCTTACAGCACTCCCTCCTTTTTTTTGCTTTATTTCCTGCTGCACTTTCTGCATTTCAGTTGGATTCTATAATTCATGACAATAGACACAATGATTTATCAAATATGATTATGAAGCTCATTAAGAAAGTTAACAGGTTAGGTTCACATAAGGGATGCTCAGGAGACAGTTGTTGAGTGAAGGCACATTGCAAAGTTCTTTGAGGGGAGGGGCTGATAATAAATGCCCCCAGGGCATGCCCCTCCACCATAAGCTCAACTCCAGCTCCTGGGCCAGTAAACCCAGCCCCACAATCCAGCCTTCTGCCCAGCAGCACTCAGCTTTACTTAACCTCCATGTGGGTGGGTTAGTCTTGGTAGACTAGAGAAACAAACCTAGGAAGACTCATATGTGTGTAAAAGAAAAAGCTTTATATGAAGAATAATTTTACATTAAGAAAACTTACCAGCCTAGTTCAGACTAAGCCCATAAATCCGATATTAGCTCATATGTCTGATACCAATCTAAAAGGCCTCTTCAGACTCAGGAAACACATGCCATAATGCTGAATGCAGGAAGATCACAGGCCAGTGGGTGGGAAGTTTTGTGGATCCAGTGGCAATAAAGGCATCTCAGCTCTGGCAAGGGTCCCTAGGTGGCTTCTCCTGCTCCAGCAGTCTGGCTCCATCAGTCTCTTCTGTGTGTCTTTTTCACAAGATGTCACGCAGTGAGTGACCACATGTCACTGAATCCTCAAATTGACACCAGATTATGTAACTATGACAGCGGGGAAATCCAACACTCTGTTCTGGACCTCTGTTACAAAACAGACTCCTGGATCTAGATGGGTCCCTGTGCAGAGATCTCAGGGTCTGCAGGACTCACTGCATTCTTGTCGGTAGTGAGACCCCGTTTCCTGTCTCACAGATGGCTCTGTTTACATGAGTAGGATGGCAGTCTCCATGAATCCTGTGAAGAGACCAGACAGCCTCATCTTTCTTTCATGGGACATTGCTGACTTTGAGTGTTAGTCCAGGTAGACTAGAGGAACAAATTCATAGACATGCATATAGATATAAGGAAAAGGTTTATATACAAGAGGAACAGGACATTGAGCCCAGTCCAGTTCAAAGTCATAAGTCTGATATTAACCCACGTGCCCGAAGTCAGTCTATAAAATCTCCTTCTGACTCACAAAGTCACAGGTCAGTGGGTGCAGAATCCCATTGCTGGCAGGGATCTCCACATGGCTCCTCGCTTCCAGGGCTCGGTTCATCAACAGCAGAAGCCACTCATCACTGGCAGAGGTCTCCATGTGGCCACCCCAGCTTCAGAGGTCTGGCTCCATCAGGGCAAAGCCGTATGGTCTCTCTGCCGGCTCCTCCAGCTTCTCAGACGCTGCCATCTTATGTTGTCTGTGATTCATCTTCTCTGAGACTAACTCCTAACTCCTAACCATAGCTCCTCATCTTCACGAGGGAAATATTGCGAGATTTCCCAGAAGTCTCAGGAGAAAGCCATGCCCACATAGAGGCTCATTGGCTACTCAATGGCTATCTCCAGATTAACAGGCTAGACTCCACCCCTACAGCTCAATCATAAAATTAACATAAGCACAAGACTGCCACAGTTTGCTTAGCATAATTTCCTTCAACTTTTCCCATGAAGTGAAGTGTTTCATGTAATCATCAGTGCTTTTTAGTGACGTGTAGTGCTCCATTGTGTTTATGTCCCATAGTTTCTATTCCACTTGTCTATCGATGGAAATTTTGGTTGCTTCCAACTCTTGGCGATTGTGAATTGCACCACAATAAACATTGGCGTTCAGAAGACTGATCATGGTTTATTTCTTACCTTTTTGGGGTATATGCCCAGTAGAGGGTTAGCTGAGTCATAAGGTAAATCAATTTCCATTTTTTAAAAAATATTGCCAGATTGCTTTCCATAAAGGCTGCACATTTCTAAAAGACCAACAACAGCAGGGGAAAAGAGTTCCTACATTACCACATTCGGTTTTGTTGCTCTCTGCTTTTCTGATTTGTGCTAACCTCAAGGATGTAAATGGCATTTCATGGTTGTTTTGATTTTCATTTCTCTGCTGGTTAAGGACGGGAGCGTTTTCTCATATGTTTTTTAGCCATACAAGTCTCCTCCCTAGTTAAACTTCTTTTTAGTCATTTTGTCCACTTCTTTAAGGGGTAAACTGTTTTCCCTTTTTTTTGCAAGCAAGGTGGGTTTTGTAGATTTTTTTGTTATAAATCCTTTGTCTGAAAAAAAAAAAAAACCCTTTTGTCTGTTGTGTCATTGCTAAAAATCTCCCTGACTATGGGTTGTCTTGTTACCCCTTTGATGAAGTCTTTTGACACACACAGATGTTTTATCCTTTGATAATCCCACTTGTCAATTTCAGGTTCACTTGTGTGTGTCCCCTTCCCTGTTGCAGTTGGATTCGTATTCCCTAGGCCAAGGTTTTTACATTGTCCCAATTTTTTAATAGTGATTTTGTTGGTTTGGGATTTTACTTTTAGGTCTGTAATCCACCTTGAGTTTTTTCTTGTGCATGGATGGGGTGAGGTAGACATATTGTTTGATTTTTTTTTTTTGCAGGTGCATAGCCATTCTTTCCAGCTCCAATTGTTAAATAAGGTGTCCACTTTCCATTTGATACTTTGGCAGCCCTTGTCAAAGATCAGTTGTCTGTATGCTGATGGTATTATTTCTGGGTTTTCTATTCTTTTCTGTTAGTCTGAATATCTGAGATTATGTCAGTACCAAGCTGTTTTGACTACTTGACTGTGTAGTAGGTATTAAAGTCAGGTAAAGTGAATCCTCCAACTTTGTCCTTCTTCTTAAGGAGTTCTCTGCTATTTCTGGCACTTCTTCCCTCTCCATATGAAATAGGTGGCCACCTTTTCCAATTCTTTGAAGGAGGTTGTTGGTATTTGAATTGGGATAGCATTAAACTTATAACATCTTTACTATATTGAGTCTTCTAATCCAGGAGCATGGTATAGTCTTCCATTCATGGAGGTCATTTCTGTTTTCTTATAGTAGGTTCTTCTTGTTTTCCTTATATAGATCTTTTGGGTTCTTTGGTTAAATAAGTCCCTAGGTATTTCAATTGTTTTTCTTGACTATTGTGAAGGGTACTACCTCCTTGATCTTCTCTTCCACAGTCTTGTCCAATGTATATGGCAAACTAACTGATTTCTGTCTGTTGATCCTGTATCCTGCTACTCTTCTATATGCCTCTGTTGCTATCAGTACCCCAGTTACTGGAGCTTTGGGGATTTTCAATTTGCAAAGTCATGTAGTCTATAAATAGCAATAATTTCACCTCTTCCTCTCCCAGTTGGCTAATTTTAATATCCTTCTGCTGTCTTATGTACTAGCTAAGATGTCTAGTATGATATTGAATAGAAATGAGGACAAGGAACATTGTCTGGTCCCCTTTTCCAGTGGGATTAATTTTGTCTTTTCTCCATTGAATATGATATTGGTTGTCAGCTTTTATTAGAAATCTTGAATTAGCCTGAAGAATTGACCTTCTGTTCCTATCTTCTTGAGCATTTTAATTAGGAATGGGTGTTGTATGTTGTCAACTGCTTTTCCTGCGCTTATCAATATTATCATGTGATTCTGTTTCTTATCAATGTGGTATATAATATTGATGGATTTTCCTATGTTAAAACATGCCTGTCTTCCTCCTTCCAATCAGTGGAGTCCTACTCCATGCCCTATTTCACCTTGGGGAAGTAGTGGGGATCTTCTAGCTGGATGCTTTCCTGTTATAGCCTCACTTTCAACTCTCCAGTGAGTGAGCACCCTAGTTCAGACCCTGTCCAGAGGTAAAGGCATCGAGGATTCTTGTCGAATCATAAACTAATATACACACTCTTGCTCTTGCTCTTGCCCCTCCTTCCTCCCCCCCTTCACACTTTCGCCCTGTCTCCTGAGTGAAACCCAAGTATTTAGAATACCAAATGAGATTCATGCCTTGATGTTTCTTTTCATTCCTCTTGTTGCATATGTTCTGTGTCATTCCTATTGAAAGGGATTTAAAAGCTTAAATTCTAAATTTTCTCCACTAAATCAGTTTCTACATGGTGAAGCTAAGGTAATATGAAGATCTACATGTTTCAGTTAAATGTCGAAGCATCTTTGTAGTGAGAATGGCCAGACATAAATACATCACATTATTCATCATGAATAGGTCACATCAGAATCCATTGCCTTTTTGGAGGTGCAGTACCTATGAAAGTAGTTTTGTTCAACCTTACAGAAAACAGCTTACAAAAATAGAAAGTGTATTTGTGAAGTCTGGTTTTGACCCAAAACGTCCTATAATCATTGTTGTGACTATTTCCTCATTCCCTTCAGAGGTGAAACCCTATAAAAATGTAATGTTTCACCGTTATCACATGAAGGTCCTAGATTAGGAAGTTTAAAAACACTTGTGAAAAATGGAATTAAAATACAGTAGACTTGATGGGACAGTTGAAATATGAAGGGGCTTCAAAAGTTCTTGGAATATTGGAATTGAATGATAATAAAAATTTCCCAAGAAATTTTTAAGTCCCCATGGGAGTTAAATTAAAATTTTACTTGCTACTAATGAATACAATGTCTTTTAACATATTTTACTTCTTTTGATATAAATGCATCTCTATCGTAATTAATAGTTTACATAAAACAAGCAAACAAAATCATTTGTTCTGCCCCCCACAAATGTAATGGATTTTTCCATGAACTTTTTGAAATGTGTGTTTGTGTATGTGTAATCTCTTTGTGCAAGCAAAATAATTAAAATTACTGTTATTCTTTCATTATCGATTTAGCAGTTGTTGAATCTAGCCTTAGCCTGCAAGGAGCTTATGGCCTTCTAAGATAGTGTGGTAGCCACCACTCTGCTGTCAATTTGAGGATTAAGCATATAGGCGTGGAGTCCACACTGTCAATCTGGAGATTGCCAAGGACACCTCTGTGTGGACATGGCCTTCTCCTTAGAGTTCTGGGAAATCCAGTATTCCTTCATAGAAGCAGGAGACACTATCTTTTCCCATTTACTTGCTTGGAGACTCTGCTGACAAGGCTTACTTCCTGCAAGACATCCCTGAGGAGAAACCTGATGCAGCCCTAAGAATTGAAGGAGCCACATTGAAACCCTTGCCAGGGCTGAGATGCTTTTACCACCACTGACTTTGTACCCATGGTCTGTGATCTCCCGGCATTCAGCATCATTGCATGTCTTTCGTGAGTCTGAAGAGGATTTCATAGATTGATATTAGACATATGGGCTAATATCGGACTGAAGGACTTGATCTGCACTAGGCCGGGGTGTTTTCTCAATCTTCAACTACTCTTGTATATAAACTTCTTTCTTACTCATATGTGAGTCTCTTTGAATTTATTTCTTTGGTCTACCTGGACTAACACAGATAGATACAAGGGCAGCTGATTTTATTACAGCATACAAAGTGGAAGAATGGATGAGGCACATAGGCATACCAAACCAATTACTGCTATTGAGTCATGCGAATTCACAGTGACCCACTAGCATTGGGGGCAACTGCCCTCGTGGGTTTCCAAGAAAGTTTCATAGAAAGACTTTGCAACAGAAAGTTTCGCCTTTCTTTCTTAAAGGGACTGATTGTTTTGAACTGCTGACCTTGAAGTTAGCAGGACCACAGAAAGTTTCCTGGGAGAAGAGATGCCCAAACTGCATTGGAATCATGTATAGGGATTCGGGAAAAACAGGTTTGTGATGGAGAAAAAAATGTTTGGGAAAGAATTCTTTGAAGAGATAACAGAAGATATGAAAAGCTTAAAACTTCTAGGAATTATGGGACACTGTGCAATTTGAGGCTGCGTGAATGCAAGGTTGAGAGAGCCAGTCTGGGACAGCAGAGTGCCATGTATGCATCACGCTACATGCTTGGTGATGGAGAGTCTCAAATGTTACTTCCCCTCTTTTGTAGTTGCTGTTTGTGTCCGTATTACCTCTTTTTGCCAATCTGATAGCTTGTGCATCCCATGTTGGGCTTTCTACTTTCTTCTTCCTTCTTCCTTCAAAAAGTTACAATCCCGGAAACCCACAGTGGACAGTCTCCCCAAGTTTATAGGCTCAGGGTGAGTCAGAATCAATTCAATGGCAGCGAATTTGGTTTTGAAGTCTTGGTGACATTGATGTATCGTATAGGAAGCACAGGCCACTCTCAGTGTTTCAGCGACAGAAGTTTAATAAATAGCTATTTAGATGTCTACAGAATCACCAGAAGAGGCAGACACGCAAGGCAGTCATGGTTGGACTTTCTCCCGTCTTGTGGACACACTTGTGATGACTCACAAACAGACAGGGAAACTGCTTCTGCTGGTACCCACACAGCTGCCTCTCAGCCCACGCGGGTAACCAGACCCCGCAGTGCTGCAGACCGTCGCCAGCAGCCACGTCAGCAAGGTGGCCCGCTCCCGTCTCACTTTCATCTTCTAAATTTCGCATGAGAGCTTCTTATTGGCAGCCTCTGAGAACCTTAATGGAATTGAATTTGGCATTCTAGCCCCTCTGCTTTAGAGATTTTTAATCAAGTGGTGGCATTGGATGGCAAGCAATGCTAATTATCTCCCGCGCGGCATTCTATGGTATACTTGCGGATAAACTCCCTCTCACGGCCTTCCCGTTGTTCTGCCTCACATTGACTGTGTAGGACAGGGTGGAAGTGCTCTTGTCCATTGCCAAGACTCAGTATTTACTGGGATAGAAAGCTTTGTCTTCCACTGAGCAACTGGTGAGTATGAACTCTGGACCCGTGGTTAGCAGCCCAGCGTGTAACCCACCACACTATTTCCAGTTCAGAACAAATTTTTCTGCTTCCTCTGCAATACGTTACTGTAGTTATTTTAAAGTCCCTATTTAAAAACAATAAAAATTGGTAATCCCTGAGAAGTTTGTTTTTATTATTTTCCTTTTAGTTTCAAGTACTATCTATATTACTGTATAACCCCAGTTTTTCAACACAGTTTTTAATGCATTTTTTTTTTATAACATTAGGTATCTCGACTGATAATCAGGTCAGCTCATACTCAAGTATATAGAGTAATTTGAGACCATCTCCTGGGATACTTTTTTTTAATCCAATACTTTATACTTAAGGAACAAGTGGTATGGAGTCATGGCTGTCATTGTTCTACTCTGATTGGGGGTCTTGTCTCAGTGAATCAGAATCGGCTCTGTGGCCTTTCTTGAATTGACATCCACCTATGTGTGGTTGCTTTAGTTGCCTTCCCACATATAAAAGAAGGCTCTCTTTAACATTTTACCAAGCCTTTTCCCCGTCATCTCTGAAAAGAACGTCAGTCTTTGAAAAACAAGCAAGCAAGCAAGCAAGCAAACTTGTTGTTGTGAATCGGGTGAAGGTTTGCAGAGCAAATCAATTTTCTATTCAACAATGCATACATGTTTTGCTTCAACTCGATGATTGTAATTCCCACAGCACGGCATCAGCTATCCCTTGTCCTCCCTGTGTTTCCTGTTTCCACCCCTCCTTTTTGCTTAGCCCGTCCTAACTTTGTCTTGCTTCCCTCTGGATCTCAAATGGTTGTCTGTTCCACAATGTGGGTACTTCCTCGTTTTACTGTTCCCCTTATAGTCCTGTCCCTCATTTGACAGTCATTTACAAGCTTCTTTGCTTTAACTGATATGAACGTTAGCCCTTTATCTTTTATTTTTTCCACATTTCTCTACTATACATGGTCCTGATTTTTTTAATTAAAAAAAAATGTTCCATCTGATTACTTTGGATACCTTCCCGGCTTTTTCAAGAAAAATGTATATAGTGTAAAGCTTGATTTAGAAGAATGGGGAAAATTGCTTGAGACACTGTGATCTATAAAACTCTACACTTAAAAAACAGCCACAACTTTTACTATCAGGAAACATAAAGTCAAGTTAGAAATAGGAACAATCAAATTAATCTTAACGTTAGACTTGTAGTCTTTTTGTACTGTTGAATCTGTTTTAAAATTGCTTTTATTATGTAACTGTATCTGAGTTCCTATCAAGATTCCCTGTAAATCTTCACTTAAACTATTGAAGCTTTCTCAACGATTACTTCTTGATTTCTTTTTAATTGTGACTTGAATGTTTAAAAGCTACAGTTGTCAACCAAGCTTATTCAAAATTGCCAACATTACATCCTCTTCAAAGTTCATCTTCCATGATCTTTATCATGTTTATTGCTCTGTGTTTCCCCCTCCTTCTAAGACCTTCCCATCCCATGTATTACTGAATGTTGAATTCTGTATTGATTGATGCTTAGATTTCTCAGACAGTCATGTTCTTGCAGTCCAACTACTTCTGAACTCCAAGGTAGTTTAAAATACTTCTGACTCAATATGTTTTATATAGAGTCAGTAATGTGGTATTCACTAGTATTAGCATTCATGTGTCAGTCACTGTTAGACATTCTTTTCTATCTGTTACAAAAATCCATCTAAATATTGTATCTCTCTCTATGTTGTGGGCTATTTACAACTAGGTTTGATTTGTGTGGTCTTTGGAGAAAAATAAAGGTTTAGATAATTGTTTATGTTCTTTCTCTTTTGCCAGAATATAGTATTGTTCTTTCTCTCTGGACATATAGTATCACTTTTCTCTTGTTGCTTAATTGTGATTTAATCTTCCATAGTTGTACATTACAGGGGAACTGATAGAATCACTGGTTATGAGTTTTAATAATTTGCTAAAATCTACAATATCTACATGTCCACTTTTTTTTTTTTTTCGCGTCAGTGCCTCAGGTGGTCATGGGCGCTACCCAGTGCTGCTCCTGAGAGCTGCCGCTGGATTTGAACCGCCAAGGCCCAGGGCCACAGTCCTGCACTCAACCACTTACACCACTGAGGCTCAGCCCCACATGTCCACTTTTTGTAAATTAAAATAGCTACATATAATCTTTAAAATTTATAGGTGAAATACTCCATTTAAATTATTATTGAGCATTGTATTTACAGGAAGTTTTCCAGGGCCACCTTTTGGCCTTGGTTTGGGCCAACAACACACTTTTGTTTAGCAGTTCTCTTTTTTTTTTTTGTAGTGCTGCTATTAGCCCAATATGCCTGAACTCTGTTGCAGTTTGTTGCCTGGGGTTTGTAGTTTGTCGCCTTTGTAACTGTAAACAGCCCTGGCCTCTGAAGCCTGACTTGCAGCTGTGCTGCCATTCACTTGTTAATTTTGAAGATCACGATATGCTAATTGCCTAAGCTTGCTTGCCCTATAAAACTGGCTTACTTCTCCCAAATAAAAAAAAAA
>PVJH01015870.1:0-52181 GCA_004026705.1 Nesogale talazaci
TGCGATTTGGAGAAAAGCCTTTAAGACCCTAGACAAAATTTTATCTGCTATCCGGACACCATCTAATTTCTTCACCATATTTTGCTATGACATCCATATCCTCTTTGATCCCTTCCGTAAGTTAAGTATCAAGCAGGGACCTGATGTAAGAATTAATTTTTCTTAAATTGGAACTAGAATTTAGTGCAAGCCCTAAACCGATTCCTCGATCTCTATTTTGTTGTTGTTTTATGTGCCTTTGGCTCCACTTCAAAACCTCCTTGTCAATTGTGGGAGAGTCCTTAATTAATCTATTTTATTCTTTATTGTATGCTGCACCTACTATGTTGTAGTTGTAGCCTACTATGCTGCAGTTACCACAGTGGCATCTTTGATGGGTTCTGTGGTAGGTTCCACCAAGTTGGTTCCAACTCATAGCTCCCTGTGTCCAATGGAACAAAACACTACCCTGTCCTTTGTCATCCTCACAAGTGTTCTTATGTTTGACCCCATTGATGCAACCACTTCCATCTTGCTAAAGGTCTTCAGTTTTGCTGCCCTGCTACTTTACTGAGCATAATGTCCTTCTGTAGGGATGGATGTCTTCTGACAACACGTCATGAGATGAGCTCTCCCCATCTTTAGTTATAAGGAGTATGCTGGCTGTACTTCATGCAAAGGTGATCTATTTTGTTGTTGCTGCTGGTGTTGTTTTGGTAGTCCTTGTTTTTTTAACAATTCTTTTTCAGTACCACAATTCAAATAGATCAATTCCCATTTGATCTTTCTTATTCAATGTTCAACTGTCATATGCATGTGAGGTGACTGGAAATGCAGTGGCTTGAGTCAGACACACCTTATTCCTCAAAGTTACATCTTTCCTTTTCAACTGTTAAAAAGGTCCTTGTGTAACAGATTTATCCAATGCAATGCATCATTTTTTCTCTTGACTTCTGCTTCTATGAGCATTGATTGTGGATCCCAGTAAGATGAAATTCTTGACAGCGTCAATCCTTTCTCTGTTTATCATGATGCTATCTATTAGTGCAGTTTTAAGGATTTTGACTTTCTTTAATTTAAGCTGTAATCCATACTGACAGCTGTGATCCTAGATCTTCTTCAGCAAGTGCTTCAAGTTCTTCACACTTTCCTCCAGCAAGAGTGCATCATACGTATATTGCAAGTTGTTAATAAACCTTCCTGCAATCCTGATGATGCATCCTTCTTCATTTACTCCAGCTTCTGTGATGAGTTGTTCAGCATCCAGATAAGTATGGTGAAAGAATACATTCATAACCCACATATGTCCTGATTTGAATAATGAAGTATTTCCTTGTTCTGTTTACACAACTTCCTACTGATTGAAGTAGAATTTCCGCATTAACACAATGTACTTTTCTGGAGTTCTCATTCTTCTCAAGACTACCCATAGTTTGAGATGGTCCATTAAATTCTTGTCTCTTCTGGGTACATGCCAAGTAGGATTACTGGATCTTATGGTAGTTCAATTTCCATCTGTTTTAGATATCAACAAATTGATTTTCATAGTGGTTATACATACCTACAGGTCCACCAATAGAGGATAAGAGCTCCTGTCTCCCCACAGCCCCTCTAACACTTGTTACTTTCAGATTTTTTCCCCAATGATTTTATTGGGGGCTCTTAAAGCTCTTGTAGCATTCAATACATCATTTATATCAAACATATTTGTACATATATTGCCATATTCTTTTCCAAATATTTTCCCCATGAGCCCTTTCCCATCCCCTGCCTTTTTTTTTAAATGAATCATTTTATTGGGGGCTTATACAACTGCCATCACAATCCATATGAACATCAATTGTATGCAGGCCACATTTACACACTTATTGCCTTCATCACTCTCAAAACATCCTCCCTCCACCCAGACCACCAGTATCAGCTCCCTATATTACCCTTCCTCCCCCCTTCCCCTTGAACCCTTAGTAATTTACAATTTGTTATTTTTTCATACTGTACACTGTCTAATGTGTCCCAACACTCGCTTCCCTGTTTCCGTGTTTCAGAGAGGAGGTTATGTGTAGATCCCTGAAGTTAGTTCTCCCTTTCTATTTCTCCATCCCTCCACCCTCCTGGTATTACCACTCCTAATACTAGTCTTGAGGGATCATTTTGGGGGATAAATTTCCCATGTTTCCAACTTCACTATACATTTCCTGGTCTAGCTGAATTCATGTGGTAGAACTGGGGTCATGGTAGTGGGTGGCAGGCAGCATTTGGGAACTAGAGGAAGGTTGCATACTTCATTGCTACTACCCTGTATATTAACTGGTGCATCTTCTCCTTGTAATCCCTTTGCAGGAGGATGTCAACTCACCTATTGAAGGGCTTTGGGTCCCCAATCTGTACCCCCTCATTAATAATAATGTAATTTTAGCTCATTGATGCCTGACACCGGATCCCTTCACCACCTCATGACAACACAGGCTAGTGTGCTTCTTCCTTGTGGGTTTTATTGTTTCTGAGCTGAATGGCCGCTTGTTTACTCAAGCCTTTAAGACCCCAGCTGCTATATCTTTTGCTAGCAGGGCACCATCTGCTTTCTTCACCACATTAGCTTATGCACACATTTGTCCTCAACGATCATATCAGGAAAGTGAGCATGCAATGTTATGCATTTTAGTTCTTGAAGTCTGATATCTAATCTCTTTGACACCTTGTGATCCCACAAGCTAGTGTACTTCTTCCATGTGGGCTTTGTTGCTTCTGAGCTAGATGGCTGCTTGTTTACTTTCAAGCCTTTAAGACTCCAGACATTTCATCTTTTGATAGCCGGGCACCATCAGCTTTCTTCACCACCTTTGCTTATGCACACATTTGTCTTCAGTGATCGTGTCAGAAAGGTGAGCAACTTTCAGATTTTTTGAATTGGGCTATCCACGGAGGTGGTAGGTGGTATCTCATTGTTATTCTCATTTGTATTTTTTTTATAACTAATGATCGGGAACATTTTATCATACGTTTATTTGTCATTTGGGTTTTTGCCTCTGTGAAACATCTATTCAGGCCCTTTGCCTACCTCCTTATTGGGAGGTTCTTTTGTTCTTTCTGGACGATATCAGGGTGGGGTAGATTTTAGTAATAAGGGCTTTACCTGATTTGTCATTGTTGAAGATGTTTTCCCAGTCCATGGTCTCTCTTATTACTCTCTTTGTGAACTCTTTTGCTATACAGAGGTTTGTTATCTTCAGTGTATCCCACTCGTCAATTTGTGCCTCCTCTGTGTTTCTGTCCTTCCCTGTTTCTGATAGCCTATGGATTTCCTGTGCCAAAGTTCTCAGGATGGGCCCAATTCCCTCATCGATGGGCCTAGTAGTTTGAGGTTTTACTTTGCAGTCTATGATCCACCTTGAGTTTATTCTTGTGCATGGAGTGAGGAAAAGGTCACGCTTCATTTTTCTATAGGTAGATATCCATTTTTTCCCCAACATCACTTGTTGAAGATGGCATCTGCTTTGCATTTTATATTTTGGGGGTCCTTGTCAAAGATCTTGTCTTTATGCTGCTGATTTTATTTCTGCGTTGCAGTTCTTTTCCATTGGTCTGAGTATCTATCATTATGCCAATACTATATTGTTTTGACCACTGTGGCTGTATAATATGTGGTAAGATCAGGTAAAGGAAGCCCTCCTACTGTGTCCTTCTACTTGAGGGGTTGTCTGCTACTTTTGGGTTTCTTCCCTCTCCTTATGCAGTTGGTAATCATTTTTTCCATTTCTTTGAAGAAAGATGAGGCTAATTGTATTGTGATTGCATTAAGCTTATATATTTTATTGGGCAGAACTGACATGTTTACTATAATGTGTCTTCCAATTCACGAGCATTGGATATTCTTCCATTTGTTGAGGTTACTCCTGATTTCTTATAATAGTGTTTTGTAATTTTCCTCATAAATATCTTCTGTTCTTTATGTCAGGTCTATCTCTAGATATTTCAGTTTGTGCTTGGCCAGTTTGAAGGGTAGCAGTTTTTTTTTATCTCTTCCTTTGTGGTCTTATCGGATGTGTCTAGTAGTCTGATGGACTTCTGATTTTTTATCTTTTACCTTGCCAGTCTGCCACGTTCCTCTATTGCTTCCAACACTCCCCTTGTGGAGCTCTTGAGATTTTCCATGCATAAAATCATATCATCTGCAAATAACGATAGTTTCATCTCTTCCTTCAAAGGGCAAATCCCTTTGATGTCTTTTCTTTGCCTTATGCTAAAACCTCCAATATGTTATTAAATAAGAGTAGGGACAAGGGACATCCTTGTCTGGCCCCCTTTTTCAGTGGGATTGGGTCCATCTTTTCTCTTGACTACCACATTGCCTGTTGGTTTTTCATACATAGCTTGTATTGTCTTTAAGAATTTTCCTTCCATTTTTGTCTTCTCAAGTGTCTTCAACAGGAATTGGTGTTGTATGTTGTCACATATTTTCTCACATCTCTATTATCATGTGGTTTGTATAGTACTTCATGTCAATGTGGCGAATGATAATAATGGTCTTTCATATGTTGAACCATCCCTGCATCCCGGGTATGAATCCCACTTGGTTATGGTGAATTATTTGTTTTATATGCTTTGGTATCTATTGGGCAGTATTTCATTAAGGAATTTTGCATCAGTGTTCATTAAGCATATTGGTTTGTATTACTTGATTCTTGTGGAAACTTTGCCCTGGTTCGCTATCAGTGTTATAGAAGCTTCATACAAGGAGGTCAGGAGTTTGTCATCTTATTTTATGTTTTGAAAGAGTTGTGAAGAATTGGTGTCAATTCTTCCCTGAATGCTTGGCAGTATTCTCCTGTAAAGTCATCTGGTCCAGGGGATTTTGTTTTTGGTAATTCCTTGATAATATCCTTGCCTGTTTTTTCTATTGCTATGGGTCTGTTGAGATTCTTGATGTCCATTGGGGTTAGTCTAGGGAGGGACTTTCCCCCCCAAAATTTGTCCCTGTGTTCTAGTTGTTTAATTCATTGGGATACGGTCCTCAATAGTGACGTGCAATTACTTTTTACATTTCATTAGGTTCAAATGTAATGTCCCTTTTTTCACCCCTCATTCTTGCTATTGAAATTTGTTCCTTCCTTTTTTTGGTTAAGTCTGCCAGCAGTTTATTGATTTTGTTAATCCTTTCAAATAACCAACTTTTAACTGCATTAATTTTTTGTTATTGTTTGCTTAGTCTCCCTCTCCTGAATCTCAGCCCCAATTTTTATTACTTCTTTTGCTATTAGTAGGATTGTCCTGCTGACTCTGCTCTAGTTTCTGCAAATTCTGTACCAGCTTATTAATTAGGAGATGTTTGTCCTTTTTCAGGTGTGCATGTTGTGTCAGGCAAGGTTCTCTTAGAGAAATAAAAATGAGGACACTAGTAATTCTTTTTATATATTTATAGATAGAGAAAGTTATATGAGATAAGAGAGAAACAGTTAACTATCTATAAAGCAGTACAGATTGCTCAGTGCAACTCACTTGCGTGAGACAGCTAGAAGACTGGCAGTCCTTCAAGTCTTGAGGGTCGCTGAGTAGTCCTCTGTAGAGCAATTCAGGCTATCTGGTCACAGGCAGCAAACAGCAGAGCAGGTCACCAATAGTCAGCCAGATGACAGAGTCCAACAGTCCCCAGCTCAAGAGATGTATATCCCAGGAGAGTGGTGAAGTAGGGCTTGAAGGAACCACAACTCACGCAACACAGTCCATGATTAGGTGTCCCATGGGTACTGTTGCTTGGAGGTCGAGGCACAGCACGAACAAGGCAGCTCTCTGGTCCGAAGATCCGGAAGCAAGAGAGAGGGCGGGACTCGCCGAGCCCTTCCTATCTCTGCCCTTCAATTCATCCCGTGTGTTCATTGGCCGTGTCATCACAACAGACCCACCAATCTTCTGTGGCCATGTTGGCATAACAAACCTGCCCGTCACCCACGTATTGCTACGAAACATCTTCTGATAACTGCCTTTGTTTTGTCCCACAAATTTCATATATTGTGTTTACATTCTCATTAGCTTCTATAAATCTCCTACCTTTATCTCTGATCTGGACCAGTATGCACAACTTTTGCAATATAGAGGTATTCATCTTACAATTATTTGCTCTTGTTTTCTTCATCTTTATTTTATTTCCAGTCTTATGACAAAGTGATCTAAGAGAAGGGTCTGTATGGTATCAATGTGTTTAAATTTATGTAGATTTTACTTATGCTTCACCATGTGTTCTATCTTTGTTTGTGTGTCATGTGGGCTTGAAAAGAATGTGAACTCTTTGTATTTGGATGAAGAGCTCTGTATATCAAATCAAATTGTCTAATCGAAGTGTTGAGCTCTGTAGTCTCCTTATTGGATTTCTGTCCCTGTTACCTGTCTTTCTCAGAAAGTGATGTATTGAAGCTACCCATGACAATTGTTGAGTCTGTGATTATTTTTTAATCTTATGGAGTGTTTGGTTTACATATTCAACCTCTCTCTCATTCAGGGAATATATGTTTAAAATGCCTATTAGTTCATGTCTACCCTTCCCTTGGGCATTATATAGTGTCCTGCATTATATCTTTATGATTTGCACTTTGAGGCCAATTTTATCTGAGATTATGATTACTATCCCTGCTTTTTTTTGTATTGTTGTTTTCTTAGTATGACTTCCTGCATCCCTTGATTCTAACCTATTTTATTCTGTAGTCTTTAGATTTGTTTCTCGTTGGCAGTAGATTGACAGATAGTGTTTTCGAAGCCAGTCTGCTGACCTCAGTCTTTTGATGCCCAAATTAAGTCCATTGAGGGTTGTACTCGCCATCTGAGGAATATGCGATGTCTTCTTTTAAGATTGGGTGCTTCCCTATCCCCCTTTCTTATGAGCGTGTTGTGCATGTATGTGCTTTAGTCATTCTTGACTCCTTTCCACCCTTAAGCCATTCCTATTTTGGGGACTGTTTTCTCCTTGTTGCTCTCTGGGTGAAGTTGTACTATGACTAACCCTTGTTTATGCTTGATGAGTGCTGTTCTTCTGCCCATTCTGAGTCAGCCAGCATCTTTTGTAGGGCTGGGTTTCTTCTAACATAATCTTTGAGTTTTTCCTTTTCTGGGAAAGCTCTTACTTCTCCATCTATCTTCATAGATAATTTGCCTGGGTAGAGTATCTTTGGGTTTTCATTATTTTCCTTCAATTTTTGAAATATATTACTCCTCTCTCTCCCCTCCTTTTCATCGTGTCCTCTGGTTGTCTGAGCATAGGCTTATTTGGGAACCCACATATGTGATTGCTTGTTTTTCCCTAATTGCTCTCATGATTTTCTCCTTTTTCTCAAAGTTGGATAGTTTGACAAGTGTGTGCCTTGGTGACTTCTTGGGATTCAATCTAGTTGGTGTTCTTTCAGGCTCCTGCATATTTCCCTTGTTTTCATTAATTAAACTTGGGAAATTTTCCTCTAAGAGTTCTCTGACTATTGTTGCAGATGACTTCTTTGTTGTGTCTTTCTCCAATAGTCCAATAATTCTCATGTTGTTCTTTTCATATCATCAGACAAAGCTCTTACATTTTCTTCAGTTCCTCTCATGATCATATTAGATTTTAGTTAATGTACCATTGGCTAGTGTGGTTTCCTCCAGTTGAGGGACATGATGAAGTCCATGGTTCTACTGCTGCTTTTTTAATCTCATTCCCTAAGTTCTTTTATTTTCCTTTGGTGTATGGACTTTTTCTCCTCTATCAATTCATCCTTTTACTGATGCATTTCCCTCATACCCTCTATGACTCCAAACAGTGTTCTGAAAATTTCTTTCTGCAGCAAAGCAATGTCTGGTACTTCTATGCCTGTCATTAGGTTCAGGACATCTTCTGCCATTGCCTTTTCTTTCTCCTGTTTCTTTTTCATTGAAGTTGTTGGGACTGATTGCTGCTTGCATTGCATTATTTTAGAGGAAGCAGTTGCCATTTTCCAGGGAGCTGAAGAGCACTGGCTCTCTCTGGGAGAATTGTAGGAATGTGTCTTCGAACTTCCTGTGACTAATTTCACTATGGAACCAATCTATCACTTTATTCTCTTGTGGCTTCACTCTTTCCCTAGAGGAAGAGTATTTCATTATTTAGATGGGAAGTTGGATGGTCCTCTCAGGGACCACTCGTTGAAATGTGGACCCACAAGGATGACACTGCACAGTAAGATCACAGCAGGAGCAGCGATGGTGCAGCCCACGGCAGCCTGGTGCACTGCAGTTGTTGTGCGAGGGTGTCCCCTACAAGGGGAGTGTCATAAAAGGCTGGTGGGCTACTCGTTCCTGTGTAGAGCACCATGAGTTGTCAGTGGAATAGGCAAGATCAAGCAGATCATCATTGACGCTGCGGAGTGGCTCCTGAAGCACCTTGGAACTCCCACCAGTTTGGCAGGGCTGTCCCCGGCCTACTGAGGCACCAAGGCAGGCAGGAGGAAGTTCCTTCAGTAAGGTTGAACCACAAAGGACATAGAAGAGGTCTCTCACCCACACAGACTGGAATTCCCCTGTAAGAAATTGCACAAAATATCCCCAGGTGATTGGTTGGTGGGCTTCTCCAGCCTTGGGTTACTCTGCATAGGGTGGGGCTCTCCCAGCTGAGTGTAGCAGGTATAAGTGCCCTAGGCTAATGGAAATGGTTTTGAGATCCACAATGACATGTGACACAAACTGAAAAATGACCAAGGAGGGAAAAGCACCATGAAACTAAGCATTCTACAGGGGTTTGTGGGGGGGGGGGGTTAGATAGAGAGAAGTGAAGGAACCCAATATAATTATATCTCTGAGCCCCAAACTCTGAGTGTGGGGCTCCAAGAGCTTAATCCCTGCCCTGTGCTGGCAGCAAGCTGTGGCTCTATTGAGATAAAGCTCCTGTGTCATCTCCACTTCTTCCAGCCACAGCTCAGGAAGAGATAGTGACAGACAGAAGTTTTACAGAGGTAGAAATCTTAATGGCCAATAAGCATATGAGAAAATGTTCCTGATCATTAGCCATATGAGAAATGCAAGAGATGGAAGAATCGTGGAATTAGCACAGAATGTCTCAAGAAGAAGGACAGAGTGGGAGGGCTTGTTTTACCTGACGATAGCACATATTACACAACCACAGTGTTGAAAACAGCATGGTATTGGCATAATGATAGACACTCAGACCAATGAAAAAGAACTGCAAACCCAGAAAAAAAATCATCAGCATACAGAAAAATGATCTTTGATAAGGGGCCCCAAAATATCAAATGGGAAGCAGATGCCCTCTTCAACAAGTGTTTCTGGAATAAAATGGATATCTACTTGTAGAAAAATGAAGGAAGACCCACTCCTCATTGCATGCACAAGAATAAACTCAAGGTGGATCACACACTTTGAAGTAACATCCCAAACCATTAGGGCCATCAATGAGGGAATTTGGACCAACCTGAGAACTTTGACAGAGGGGTAACTTAGTTGTAAACTAGAGAAACAAATACGTAGACTCCCATATGGATATAAGGGAATGGTTTAAATACAGGAGGAATAGGACATTAAGAAAGCCTTCCAACCCAGTTCAGCTCAATGTCACAAGTCTGATATTATCCCATTTCCCCGATACCAGTATATAACGTCTCCTTCCGACTCACGAAGTCACAGGTCAGTGGGTGCAGAATCCCAGTGCTGGCAGGCGTCTCCCCATTGCTCCACGCTTCCAGGGCTCAGGATCCATCAATAGCATCCAGTGGTGGTAGAAGCCACACAGCCCTGGCAGAGGTCTCCATGTGGCTTCTCCAACTTCAGAGGTCTGGTTCCATCAGGCTAAGGCCATGTGGCTTCTTCAGCTCCACTGATGCTGCCATCTTGTCTTTTTCATAATTCATTGTCGCTGAGGTCAACTCCCAACAACTGGGGAGAGAGCTTCTGACCTCCATGAGGGAAAAATCGTTAGATTTCTAGAAGTCTCAGGAGAAAGCCATGCCCACATGGAGGCCTCATTGGCTACTCAATGGCTATCTCCAGATTAACAGGCTAGACTCCACCCCTACATCTTAATCATGAAATTAACATAAGCACATGACCACCACAATAGGCTATCAGAAATAAGGAAGGACACATACACAGAGGAGGCACAAGTTGGTAAGTAGGATATACTCAAGATAAAACACGTGTGTACATCGAAAGACTTCACCACAGACTGGGAAAGTATCTTTGGCAATGACACATGAGACAAAGGCCTTATTACTAAAATCTACCTTACCCAGTACAACACCATGTATTGTTCCCCTGCAAAAATTAACTGCCCGTGGCAAGGTGGCCAAAAGAATGGCACAGAAGTTTCACAGAGGCAGAGATCACTGAAGAAAACCATGCTACCACAAAGTATTTTGAAACAAGCAGATGGAGCCCAGCTGTCACTTGGAATCGTGTTCTGAGTCTTAAGAGCCTGTTTTCAAACACGCAGTCATCTAACTGAAATGTCAACTAAATCTGCATAAAAGAAGCATGCTGTGGCAGTCATGCAATCATGTCAATTTCAGGACTGAGAGTGTAGGGGTGGAGTCTAGCCTGTCAATCTAGAGATAGCCAATGAGATCTCTGTGTGGGCATGGTTTTCTCTTGAGAATTCTGGGAAATCTGGCCATATTTCCCCCTTGGACGTGAAAGACTTATGGCTCAGTCCCTTGGAGACATTCTACTAAAAAGATGTACAACGGACTCAGACCTCTGAAGCTGGATAAGCCACTTAAGAGATCCCTATGAGTGCTGAGATGCTTGAGAAGCCACAGTGAGGCCCCTGCCAGTGTTGAGATGGTTCTGCTACCACTGGATACCCAAGACTCTGCACCCACTGGTTTGTGATTATCCTGCCATCATTACATGTGCTTCATGAGCCTCAAGAGGATTTATGTATTGGTATTGGACATATGAGTGAATATTGGATTTATAGACTTGGACTAGACTGTGTTGGGATGCTTTCTCAATGTTTCACTCCCCTTGTATATAAACCTCTCCTTTATAAACATATGCATGTTTATGAATCTGTTTCTCTAGTCTTCCTGGACTAACAAACACCAGCCTGTGTGATTCAAAGATTATGATAATATCAAATAAGATAAGAGTAAAAGCTTAAATGGTGAACACCCACTTGGATGAAGTCCGATTAGGGGCAAACATTTCCACCTTGCTTCATGGTAACCAACTGAGATGAAGTGCGTCATGAGACCATTGTTGGACACCGTGTTGAATTCTCCCACATTGGGCATGAAGAACTGTGCTACATTCAGGCTCACCCATTGAACTCAGTGTCTAATTTTTTCTTCTTGTCTTTTGTCTGGCGGGATACCATTCTTGTTGCTTTTCCGTGTAATGAAGTTTAAATGCTTGTATGGAAAACTTTATTTAACAGTTTAGAAGGCTTGATAGAAAGAGTGCATTAGTGTGAAGAGTATACATTGGATAGGAAAGATTTTCCTCCTTTTGTTTCTCCAAAACTTTCTGCCTTATTTATCTTGGTCCATGGTTTCCCAGTTTGTGAAGCACAGAAAGAGTGCATACTTAAGAGCTAATAGCTTATGCTTTGCTTATTTGGGACAGGGTGGGAAGGGTGAGAGCAATTGGGATATAAACAACATGAGAGAAGGGGAAGGGAGTACTAGAACTGATTTTGATGGTGTATATGCAATTATTTTGAAAAGTGACTAAACTATATGGAAGTGGATAGTATGAAAATTTTGTATTAAGACAACAAATTAGAAAAAAGAAAGAAAAAAAACCCAAATTGACCACTGGTTGCCATGGATGAATGTGGAAAAATTTATCTTAGGGAGTATTGCATTAATGTAAATGGCGGTGGAATAATTTCGAAAATGACATCATCAGTAGTGGCTGCACGACCTGAAAAATAAACCAACAACACTGGATTATACATGTAAATGTTGTTGAATTCAAAAATAGCTTTGTGTACTTTTTGTAACAATTGAAGAAATAATACACTAATAATAAAGAGTACAAGGAACAAGAACATATTCTCAAGCTGATTGTGGTAAGGGTTGGTATGATTGACTTGGTATGATTGAACTAGTGAATCATATGCTATATGAAAGAAGTGCCAAGAAAACTGTTAAAAAAAAAGAGAAAGAAGCAAAATCAACACATATCTATATAGGACAGGCACAGGAGGCAAGCCCGAGGAGAGAGCAGAGGGACTATTGGTTCTGGGAAGACCTGGGAGGAGAAGGTAGTGGGGGAAGGGGGTAGTGGACACACTGGGCCATGGACAGGGGAACAACTGGGGTGTTGGAGTCAATAACAAGGAAGAGATAGGACACAAGGTGTGTGTGTGTGTGTGTGTGTGTGTGTGTGTGTGTAATAGTAAACTAGCTCAGAGGACTACCAAAAGGCGGAAATGAAGGAAAGTGACAATGGAGAAGGAAGTAGGTAAAAGGAAAAGGGGAAGGGCTAAGAAAGAAAAACAATAGATAGAGAAATAACCATGGTGGGATACATATGTAAATACATCAATCCACAAAAATAGAGATATTGGCTCATGTACATATATTTATATGAAAATACACTGAAGTAGGGGATGGACTTGGTACCTGGCTATTAAAATTCTTAAAGATTTGAAGTTACACAAGTCTTCATTTAGCAGTGAAACAAAAAGTCCGCACAGAAGAAGCACACTGCTGGTGAGAATCATGAGGAATCATAGGGACTGGGTAATAGACATCAGCAGACACATAACAAACAAAAACATATTGTTGAGAATGATGGGAGCTGAAGCAAAAATCCAAAACACGTCTTTAGACAGTGGAGCAATCTCCCCACAGAGGGGCCACAGGAAAGGGATGAGTCACCAGGGTGTTGTAAGACATCAGTGAAACATGCTATATTCCTCTGGTTCCTTGAGGCTTCACTCCCCTTCCCCCCCCTCCCACTATCTTGACCCCAGTGTGACTTCTCAACTCAGACTAAACTGAACATGTACACAGGTATGGTAAGGGATGGGAATCCAGGAAAAGGAGTGGGAATAGCTAAACCAGAAAGATAGGGGGAAAGGAAGGGAGAAAGGGGGATCTGATTGCAACGCTAGACACATAATCATACACTCCTCTACAGGGGAAAGAACAACAGAAAACATGGGGGAAGGTGTGAGAATTGAAAATAATAAAAATATACAATTGTATGAGGGGGGTATGAGAATGGGTAGGGCAAAAAGATAATATCAAAGGTTCAATAGAAAGTAAATGTCCAGAAATGAAAGAGGGCAACATATATACAAACATGGCAGATTCAATTGATGTATGGATAGTGATAAGAGTTGTATGAGCCTCCATTAAAATGGTTTCAAAAACAAAACTCAACAGGAAAAAAACAGAAAAATCAACACTCAGAGTTAGCATTTAGAAAATAATTAATAAAATGGAACTATCACTGACAAACCTAAGCAAAGAATACACAAATAATAATTAAATGGGCAATTCTTATTTAAAGAAGGTTAATTAATAAATTAAATGGGCAATATCACAACGAAACAAATAAAATAAAGTGGATTGTGGATGTGATAAGAGCTCAATAAGCCACCAATAAAATGATTTTTAAAAGTAAATTGAAACACCTTTACCACCTTAAAAATAAAAGAAAATGAATACTATTATAAAACAATGAAGAACTGAGTCCAAGACATTTGAAAACCTCAAAGAAATTACTGCATTTCTGAAATCATGTTATCTATTTAAACTAACATAGACTGTAGTAAAAAAAATTTAAAAGACCAATATCAAAAAGAATTGATTGGGCTGAGCCCCGGCATAGTGGTTGTGCGCGGGACTGCAGCCCACTGGGATGGAGGTTCAATTCCAGCTCACAGGAGCAAAGGCTGAGCCTTCTACTCCCACCACCAGGGCAGTGATGCCAAAAAAAAAAAAATTGATCAAGGTCTTTAAAAGGTCCCATCTAAAAAATAAGTCCAAGTTCAGTTCAGTGATGCCAAAAAAAAAAAAAAAAAAGAATTGATCAAGGTCTTTAAAAGGTCCCATCTAAAAAATAAGTCCAAGTTCAGTTCATTTCACTGATGAATTCTACCAATCAAGCACCAAAGAATTGATATTAAATTTACTCATACTATTTCGAGTGAAGTTATAGCATAAATACTCCCAACTTAATTTTATGGAATGAAAACACACCTGGTAATAAAACCAGGGAAAGAAATCACTTAAAAATTAAATTATAGACCATTATCCCTCATTAAAATGGATGCCAAAATTGTCAATAAACTTCTAGCTAGAAAATTCAACAACAGGTTAAAAAAGCAAATGTCATGACCAAGTGAGATTCATAGTAGCTATGCAAGAACATTTAACATTAGGAAAATGAACAACTTCACCCACCACATAAATAAGACTGTGACCCACATTATCTATTGTTCCACAGAGAAAAATTATTTGAAAAAAAAATCCAATACCCACTCTTAAAACTCCTAAAATATGAATAGAAGAAAAACAACTCATAATAATTGAAAAAAAACCAAAGGATAATATTACTCTCAACAGAGAGAATTAAATGCAATCTCTTTTCAGCCATATATGGCATCTGTCACGAGTTCTATTCAATATATTAATTGAAGTGTTAGCAAAAGTTATAAGGCAAGAAAGAGAAATACATAACAATTCAGAGAAGTGAAATTCTACTGGCATATCCTGAAAATAGATAAATGAAAGACTCACCATGAAAATTGGTGGAACAAATGAAAATTTTATCCCCTGTCAGGCAGTTTGTGGTGGCCAGTGTGTGGTTGTGATGCTGGAAGCTATATCACTGATATTTCAAATACTAGCAGAATCACTCCCAAGTGAATAGGTTTTAGCATATCTTAGCTAAAAGAACTAAAACCATAAAAACAAGTCTCAACCTGCAACATTGATATATTCTTTGAGCAAGATATTTAACAATTCAGGAAACATCAAAAGAAGATGGAAAGGGGGGAAATATGGCTTCCAGATAATAAGCACAGAAATATCTCCTTTGCAACTCTCACCAGGAGGGACATATGCATTTCCTTGTAAGATAAAGTGAAAATAGCTATTCTGACATGGTGTATAAGTGAGAGTGGGCAGAATTCTTTGGGGTGAAGGCATAGTAAGATAGAAACACTTTTTTCTAAGTATATAGACCTAAATGGAAGAGCTTGTCACGAGCAATAACCTCACATTTGGATATTTTTATTTAATAACAACTTTGATGAAGTTAAAAAATTTAAACTTAGTGTTTTAACATACCTGCATTCTTTATTAAGTCTATTCTAAATCTAACCCAAAACACAGAATTTTTTAATAGTGATACAGGAGGGACTAATCAGAAGTACACATTACACTGAGGGATTCATGCTAGGAAAAATAACTTACAAAAGTAGAAGCATTGATCAATTGTGAGATACTCTAGTTAATATTTCTTATTAGCACATGGACTGAGTCACAAAATGCTTCCATTTCTCTCTAGCATGAGACAGATGCAGAGACATGCAACTACACAGAGGAACATCAATAGCAAGTGAGAACACATCTGATGCAACTCATGTTTATCACGAAGTGAAAAACATCATGGCCACATTTTACTTTGAACTAGGCATGGAAAGAACATAGACTTGACAATTGATACTGTTTATGCTATTTTTAAAAGTTTCACAACCCAACATAAAATATTCCCCTATTTCATTTATTTAACAGTCTATTGATAAACAGTGATTACGTCTGTTGAATCCTTTTATGATAGAAAGAGGTGAAATAAATAGTGGATGAATTACTAAATTTGGTAACTCGCGGCAAATATTTTAAACAAAAGGAAAGAAAAGATTCAGAAAAGTATGTGTACTTTTTTATCAATCAAAATTAATGGTCATTGATATGTGGGAGATTTGGTAAAAATATATATATGTTAAATACAATCAGGGAAAATGCAGTTTTGAATAAAGAAGATTTTCATCTTGCTGGGTATGTGAAAATTGATGGTAGTGACCTCTCTCAGGGACACTCCTCAAGAAATTCTGCAGATTGTTACAGTGACTGGAATGGTGATGAATTATTCTCAAAAATTTTACTTGTCAAAATCATGTGCTGGTGTGTGTGTGTGTGTGTGTGTGTGTGTGTGTGTGTGGTGTGTTTTATCTTGTGGTTTTTGTTCTGCACATAGTCTCTCTCAGAGCCTGATGAACTTGCTTATTCCGAAGTGTGTAGATGACAGGATTCAGTAGAGGGGTTACCACAGTGTTCACAAGAGCAGCTTCTCTGTTGGAATTCAGCCTGCTGGTTTGATTTTTTTTCACATATATGAAAACACAGCTGCCATACATCAGAAAGAGGACCATGAGGTGAGACGAACAGGTGGAGAAAGCTTTTTGTCTTTCCTTGGCTGTTGGGAGATGCACAATTGTGACAATTATATGGCTGTATGCAATCGTAGTTATAATAAGAGATGTAGAAAGGATGAACAAAGCCAGGAAGAAGGACATCATTTCAACGGATTTGGTGTCAGAGCAGGAGAGATACATTAGAGGGCCAAGGTCACAGAAGAAGTGGTTTATAACATTGGGACCACAGAAGGATAACTGAGAAATTTTTATCATTGGACCAGTGATGAGAGTGAAACTCAAAGTAAAACAAGCAATGACAAGGAGGAAACATGTCTTCAAGTTCATGATGGTAAGGTAGTGCAGAGGTCTGCAAATGGCCAGGTATCGATCCAGAGACATCACAGCTAGAAAGAAGAAACCACTTGCTCCCAGAAATATAAAGGCAAAGGCTTGTATGAAACAGGCAACAAAGGAAATGGTTTGCCTGCCTAAAAGAAAGATGACCATCAACTTAGGAATGACTGTACTTGTGAAGCAACACTCAAAAACAGAAAAAATGCTGAGGAAAAAGTACATAGGTGTCTGGAGACGGGCATCAGCACAGATGATGGTGATTATGACTGTATTTCCTACAATGGATGTCAGATATGCCAGCAGAAGGATCCCAAAGAGGACTTTTCCCAGGTGCTGGACAGCAGGAAATCCCTCCAAGATGAATTCCTGGACAGTGGTCCCATTCTCCATTTCCGCAGGTATCTTTATGCTGAGCAGCACCACTGACTGGTTTCAGTCTACAGTAGATGTCATAGTTGACCTCTGTGTTTTGAGGGAGGACAAGATTAGGTGATTTGATAATTACCTGAAAAAAGGCTAAGTAGAATAGCTAAATGGTCTGGTGAGTTGGTTCAGAAGAAATTGAGCTCAGTAGTAGCTACACCCTGTGAGAGCTGGATCATTTTTAGAACTTTTGTTAAATATCTAAACTTTGCTTTCAACCTTCATAAAATGAAGATCTACCTGTTCATGTGCTTGTAAGAATTAAGGAAGTAGAACATTTGGCATGTGAGTTCAATGCTACCTATGTCTACCTCATCATAGGTCTATTTGCAATATTATATTCATTAGCATCTCATTACACATAGCTTGTCCAATTGGTGTTTGCATAGCTATATTACATGTAATCAACTTAGAAATATGTTTTTATAGCTATATATCATGTAATCAACTTAGAAATAGAACATAACAACAATGCTAGCAATATTCCCTTGCAACATTAAAAAAATGCAACATGGCTTTAGGAGACAACCATGCTATGTTTGATACTATGGTGGTCACAAAAATTAAATTATGATATTGGCTTATGCAATAATCATAGCCAATTTCCTTTTCCCCACACTCCCAGACCTTCATAGAGGTCAAATCACACACGTAGGACATACAGAACTCAGCCTCCAGTCAGGTCTTCCTTAATTCAAAGTCCCCTTGGTTTATAAATGCTGCAATAAAAATTTTTAACAAGAGAAAATTTATTCTTATACTCTCTCAATCTTTAGAGACAGTTTAGCTTTATTTCAATTTGTTATCCCCTCCCATATATAGATCAGAGATGTCATAATTGTTGAACACCAGGGTATGAATTAATCTAGGGCTTGACCCAATTTCCATAAGGTTCTATGATAGAATTTAATAGAGATCCTATATTGCAGGAGCTGTTAAAATTAGTCTACCTAGAACTAAGGTTCATGGAACTTGAAACTTGTGATTTATGAACTCTTTGTTTCATTCTTATTTCAAAATTCATTGAACATTCTCCTTCTCTCTTCAAGAAACCCTTATTTGACTTTATTGTGTTAACACTAAGGTGAATGTCTGCCCTGAAGAATGTTATGGGCTCAGTGTTCTAAACATGCTGCAAGTTCAGCCATATATCTTACCTCTAAGGGCTTTCCCTGTGGATCCTCTACTTCTGTACTAGTTTACAGTAGTAAAGACAATGCATCTCTTTGTTTAATTGAGGACAGGTCAATGACATGGTGGCAGGATTTCCTTTTAGTCTAAATATTCTCTTCAAAGAAATCAAGAGATTTCACTGGACTGAGGAGAAAAGAGAGAAAAATTAAATCTCATTTACCAAAGGCAGAGCAGAGCAAGAGCAGAGCAATTCTTCACCACATTTTCTCTATGTACTAGTCTGACAAAACCTGTTCCAGCAATCTACTGGATCCAGTCTTTATCTAGACCTTGACTGAGACTTTTTAGGGTTCTGGTGAAAAGGCTAAGTCTTCCTCACCATGTCAGTAAACAGCAGCCTCACATACAACATCTTGTCCACAAGCTAACACAAGTATGCTGCTTCTTAATGTTCATCTCTGAGTGCTATAGAAACAAGAGTCTGTCAAAGATGGAATTAATGCATCTGTTCTAAACTTCAGTATTGCAGACTTACTTCTCACCTACCCATGTGAGGAATATCCTTATTCCATTGCATCAAAGACGAGAATGTCCCAGCATGGAGATCTAATGCTTATGCAACAGTTTCCCCCAGGAGTGTTTGGCCACCAAGCAGGCTATTCTGAGCTCCCAAACCTCATTAGGAATTAAAGCTCCCCAAGCAAAAAGTGAGAGTAAATCTTGCGCCCTGGAGGCAAATAATTAGTCAGTTTCTGAAAACAAGAATTATTGGCACAGTCTCTATGTGTGTGTGTTTATGTGGGTATTCATTTTCTGTGTTGACATTGGTTCTGAGAAGGTCATAATGTTTTCTGTCAAAAATTTTCAAAGAAATTACATAACTTATTTTCCAAAGGGTTTTTGAAAAATATAATTTGAATTTTGTTACTGATTTGAGGTGAAGTACTGACTTAAATCTTAAACACATGCAATGTGAGTATGGAGGTTAGAACATATCATTTGCAAGCATAGCTGTTTCTTGTGAAAAGGAGTTGAATTGCTGTCAGCTGTATGGGAAGCATTTGGCTTCTGAGGAAGGAAATGAAGAAGCCTCTTTTCTCTCTACCCATTCGTTAATGTACTTTAAGTACTCCACCAACAATATGATTCTCTCTCTCTCTCTCTTTAAAATTTATCTTTAACATTTTTGTCAGATACTTATTGCCATTCCCAAATATCCTTGGAAAGTGAAAGTGCACTTCTCTTCCACTTCAAAGAAGAAAGGGGAACTCTAGCCTATGTAGATCTCTTATTTTTAAAAAGGCAGCTGTGGAAACTGAACCCCCAGCTTCCTTCTACGTGCAGAAGTGCGATAAAGGGATGCGAACACATATCTTTATGTCTTTTACATATAACTCATGACCTCAGTTAGCTCTTAAGGTTTTCATAATTTTTCGTGGCTTGAGGATTCTGTTTGTTAATGTCAAGGTTTTCTTAAGGGATTTGCTTCTGATGAGATAAACTTTGGAAGAGAATGCAATTATCAGCCCATAGTTTTCCATCTTTGTCTACCACCTTGAGCCTGTACAACACCAAAACTCAGGTTTTAGATAATAAGAGTGCTCTGTTACTAATAATAATTGCATTTGGCTAACATGATTTGATGACAATGAGGTTTTGATTTTTCACATTATTTCCCTATGAAGCAAATCTACATAATATCTACATGTGAGTTCCATAGTGGGGGAGGTGTTAGCACCCTAAGCAATGACTCACTCTTTTCCCCTATGACCTGTTCTCAGTAACCACTCAAAATGTTTGGCCTTTACACATTTTTCTGATCTATAATCTCATTCAAGTGTAAGTATTATTTATATTTTTGGGCTTTTTTTCAGTTTATTTCCCAAGTTTGTTCATGCTATATCATGATTTAGAATTTTATATGCTTATTGCACAATATACTCCATCATATCTTATTTATGCTGTCAACTGGTGTCTGTCTTCTTTTGCTCATCCATCATGGAAAATACTGTCTTTTTTATGAGTCACTAAATATAGAATCATTGATTTAACTTAATTTTATGGGTAGAATTAGAAGGACTGGAGTACATGATTTATTTCATTTATAAAATAACTTTGAAATTATTTTATAAGAGCCTGAATTCTTCACTTCTTGTGTTCTTGATAGAATTCTGGTGTTTGTATCACCTCTTTAACACCATTATTGTTCTCAAGTCTTCTCCGACCTGAAATGGTGAATGTTAATATTTCACAAATTTCAAGAACTCAAAAAAAGTTTTAAAGAGACCTTAGTGAAACCTCTGAAAATAAACATCTTTGAAGGGAAAACAAACCTCACATTTATAAGTTGACATATCTCCTGATAACTTACAAAGGGCTTATTGCATGATATATTGTTTTATTGCTATGAGAGGAGACCTGATATTGAGAACAGTATAAAAGATACTCTAATGTGGAGACCAACTGATTTATACAATGCATTTTAATTCACCAATCCAAGATAAATTAAAGCAGTGAGTTATAATTTTTCACTCTTAGAATAAACATTTAATGGCCAATTGTTGGCAAGCGAGTTGAACAAACTAGCAAACTTCTATCTTTTCATTGGTGCCTTTCTTGGCTGCAGTATCAGGCTTTAACAAATGTGTTTGGGAATTTTCCTCTATTTCTATATTCTGAAATAGCTTGAATAAAAGTACTGTCAATTCTTCTATGAATGCTTTGTAGAATTTCCTTGTGAAGTCATTTGGCAAGAATTCTTTTTGTACATAATCAATTCTGTTTTTTGTTTTGTTTTTTTTGGGGGGCATCACTGCCCTCTGGTGGTTGTGGGAGCTACCCAGCCTTGCTCCAGGAGAGCTGCTGCTAGATATGAACCGCCAAGCCAATGGGTTGCAGTCCTGCACTGAACCACTATGCCACCAGGGCTCAGCGTCTGTATATAATAAATTTTTAAGAAATATGATCATTTATAATAATTTTGATGCGTCGACAGGTAAATTAGATGTGTGTCATAAAGTCAGTTTCTAAGTTTTCTGATACTCAGTATACCAGATAAATCTGTTTGCACTCACCACAATTTGGAGAACCAAAGCAATCAGATATTGTCTGCTAATTGCACACTTATCTTTGCCAAAGACAAAGCTTTTGAAATGAAGTCTTGGGAGACAGAGGGAGGGAGAATTGCACTGATTGAATTCAATTGACAGACATGCTTGAACTCTTCAACATCATGTAGAGGTCGCTATCTCTCTCATCTTCTTTATTCCAGAGATCTGGTCATCTGTAAGGAAGAAAAGGTACGACTTGTGGTATTTACATGATTTCAAGTCAACTTGATAAATCAATGTAGGGGTGGTGTCTAGCTTATGATAGCTGCTTGTGGGTGTGATCTTCTAAAGAGGATTCTGGGAATTTCCTCTTTCTCTGCCTTCATCTTCCTGTTTTGTTTTACCTGTAGGAATTTTATTTATTTATGTTAGAAAAAAACATCTTTAATTTTTTTATGTAACCATACAGGTTATTTTTCATGTTAGTGGGACCTCTTACAGCGCTTATCACAATCACTACATATGTCCATTGTGTCAAGCACATTTGTATATATGTTGCCATCATCATTTGCAAGACATTTCCTTTCTACTCGTCTTCCTGCTGACAAGCGACATGGAGACTTGCTGTGTCCTGCAGAGCCTCTCTCCCACTTCACCTCCTGTGGACAAGCCATGTGGAACCACGCTGAGACCTGAGAGAGCCATGCGGTGCCGACCTGCGCAGAGTCCTGGGATGCTTCTATTGCCATTTCATCCACAAGATTTTTTACCCACTGACCTGTGATCTTCTTACATTCTGCATCACGGTATGTGGCTGATATGTCTACAGAGAGATTAATGGACTAGTATCAGACTTATGGGCTAATCAGACTTAAGCACTTGATCTGAACTGGTCTGGGATATTTTTTAAAAAATACAATTGCTCTTTCTTATACATATATGAGTGTCTCTGATTTGGTTTCACTATTCAACCTGGCATAACACACCAGTGAGGAATCATGGGTTTGGGTGAAGGAAAAGCAAACTGGGATTTCCCATCACCTAAGTAAGGCGCAGTAAGGTGACAATGAAGCATACGACTTTCCTCTATTTCTTAAAAGTTTCCTCCCCCCATCTGCCATGGTCCCAGTTCTACTTTACTGCGGAGATGAGAAGTGGAAATGCAGGGAACCCAGGACAGATGAACTCCTTCGGGCCAGTATTAGGAGTGAAGCTACTGGATGGGTGGAGGAAAAGTGGTGAAAGGGGAGGAGCCAATTTTGGGAATTTTCACATAATCTCCTACCAGGGGGACGGACACTGGGGAGGAAGGCGAGGGGAGACATCGAGCAGTGTAAGTTATGACAAAACAATAACTTATAGGGCATTAAGAGTTGTTGGGGTAGGGGGGAGCAAGGATGGAAGGGAAGGGATGGGAGGCTAATGTCAGGGGCTTGGCTGGAAGGGTGGACGTTCAGAGAGTGATGACAGCTGCAGGCATGTGAAGAAGGATGGCACAATACATGTATTTATGTATTGTGAGAAACAAAGTATGAGCCCCCAATAAAAATGATTTAAAAATTCATACTTGGGTAAATGTTATCTTTTTGACCTAAAAATGATTAATTATTCTAAAGTGTGGGTATCTCTCTTGTATCATTGTTCCACTTATAGACCTATCTAATTTTTGGCTGAAAATCTAGCAATGGAGGTGAATTCATTTCCAGAACTAAAGAAAGGGTGACTGAAAGTCGTAGTCTTAGGGTTTACAGAAGTCTCTACCTGACCAGGAAGGCTTGTCTGATTAAATGGTCTTTTTTCAGATTAAGTTTTTTGAAAAGTTATTAATTAGGATTTAACAGATACATCCTATCATTCCATATTTCAATAATGTCAAGCAATATTGTACAGTTGCTACCACAACCAGTTTCCAAATATTCTGTCTCCATTTTACTATCTGAGGAACAAAACAGTACCCCCTAAACCTCCCCCAACCTTATTCCCTATAGATTCATCAATTCTGTGTTCCATATACAGAAAAACCGAAAAACCATAGGGCACAGCTTCAAGGGAATAACCGTCCCTGGGACAAAACATCTTTGAGATAAACCCTAATATGAATTGATGAAAAATAAAACAAAACCAAAATACAGAAAATGCTGAAAACCAGATCAGGTCCAGCATGCAACAGAGCGGGGAATCAACTGGCAATGTTTTCACTGTTCCCTTTGATTTTTTATGCCACTTTCTCCCCTGCATTCTGTTTAGTAATCATTTTCCTCCAATTCTTCAATTATGGTAGAGGAAGATAACTGGAGGTTATTTCTTATGTAGTTCTCACAAATGCAGGTTCCCACCAACATCCGTAGCTTTCTACACACCAGATTCTCACAATTTAAGTTCTGATAGTAATCCCACCTTTGCCGTCAGATCATCTGATTTACTAACCTTTGTTGACAGATGATGATGTGTTTCCCAGGTCAACTTATTTGACGTCTCATTTAGGTGGCTGCTTATTTGGAGACAATTCTTTAAGACCCTAGACAAAATTTCATCTGATATCCGGGCACCATCTAATTTCTTCACCATATTTTGCTATGACATCCATATCTTCTTTGTTCCCTTCCTTAAGGCAAGTATCAAGCAGGAACATGATGTAAGAATTGTCCTTAAATTGGAACTAGAATTTTGTGCAAGCCCTTAACCCATTCCTAGATTTCTATTTTGCTTGTTTGTTTTATGTGCTTTTGGCTCCCCTTCAAAACCTCCTTGTCAATTGTGGTTGAGTCCTTAATAAATTAATTTTATTCTTTATTCTATGCTGCACCTACTAAGTTGTAGTTATATCCTGATATGCTGCAGTGGCTACAGCATAACTACAGTTATGCATCTATAATGGGTACTGTTGTTAGGTTCACCAAGTGGGTTACAACCCATAGTGCCCTTTTTCCAATGGAACAAAACACTACTTTGTCCTTTGTCATCCTCATAATCGTTCATATGTTTGACCCCATTGATGCAACCACTTCCACCTTGTAAAAGGTCTTTTGTTTTGCTGTCCTGCTACCTTACTGAGCATAATGTCCTTCTGTAGTGACTGATGTCTTCTGACAACATGTCATGAGATGAACTCTCCCCATCTTTGCCTCTAAGGAGCATTCTAGCTGTACTTCTTGCAAGAATGATCTATCTTGTTGTTGTTTTCTAGCCCTTGGTTTTTAAACTATCCTTTTTCAGCACCATAATTCAGATGGATCAATTCCTCTTTGATCTTTCTTATTCAATGTTCAACTGTCACATGCATGTGAGGTGACTGAAAATGCCATGACTTGAGCCAGACACACCTTATTCATCAAAGTTACATCTTTCTTTTTCAGCATTTAAAAAAGTCCTTGTGTAACAGATTTATCCAATGCAATGCATCATTTAGTCTCTTGACTTCTGCTTCTATGAACATTGATTGTGGATCCAAGCAAGATGAAATTCTTGATAGCTTCAATCCTTTCTCTGTTTATCACGATGCTATCTACTAGTGCAGTTGTAAAGATTTTGGCCTCTTTACATTAAGCTGTAATCCACACTGACAGCTGTGATCCTTGATCTTCTTCAGCAAGTGCTTCAAGTTCTCCACACTTTCCTCCAGCAAGGTTGCATCATATATATAGTGCAAGTTGTTAGTAAACCTTCCTGCAATCCTGACGATGCATTCTTCTTCATTTACTCCAGCTTCTACGATGAGCTGTTCAGCATCCAGATTAATTATCGTGAAAGAATATATTTATAACCCACTTATGTCCTGATTAAAGAGTGAAGTATTTCCTTGTTCTGTCCACATAACTTTCTACTGATCAATGTACAGTTTCCGTATTAACAATGTAGTTTTGTGGAGTTCTCATTCTTCTCAAGACTAGTCATAGTTTGTGATGGTCCATAAATCAAATGCCTTAGCATAGTCAATAAAACACTAGTAAGTATCTTTTTGGCATTCTCTGTTTTCAGCCAAGATCTATCTGACATCCAGAATGATATCCTTTCGTGAATCTGCCCTGAACCACCATATCAACATATTGCTCCAACTGTGGTTGGATGCCCTTCAGCAAAATTTTACTTGTATGTGATATCAATGATATTATTCTATAATTTGAATATTGTGTTGAGTTACGTTTCTATGGAATACTTTCAAATATGGATGTCTTCCAGTCAGTTAACTGGCTGAGTAGCCGTCTCCAACTTTCCTGAAACAGATGAGTGAGAACTTCCAGTGTTTCATCAGCTTGTTGAAGCATTTCTATTGGTATCCATTTAGTTCCTGGAGACTCGTTTTGGGATCGTGGCTTCTGTGCAGTTTGAACTTCTTCTTTCGTTACCATTGGTTCTTCCTCATAAGCTAACTCTTGAAATGGTCATCAACTAGTTCTTTTTGGTCCTGTGACTTTATGTATTCTTTCCATTTTCTTTTGATACTACACCATTCAATATTTTTCCAACAGGATCTTTAGATATTGTAATTCAAGACTTGAATTTTTTTCCAAGTTCTTTCAGTTTCAGATATGTTGAGTGTGTTATTTTCCTTTTTTGTTTTCTAACTCTAGGTTTTTGCTCATTTCTTTAAAATATTTTATTTTTTCATCTTAAACTGAACTTTGAAATTTTCTGTTCAGCTTCTTTACTTTATCATTTTTCATGTCCCTTAGCTGCTCTATGATGAAGTTTCAGTTTCATCTGACATCCACTTTGATATTCTCTTTCTTTTACTGATGTTTTGCTTTCTTTATGTGTGATGTTCTTAATGGTGTCCTACCACCATTTCTCAGGTCTGCTGTAATTAGTGTTTAATGTGTCAAATCTCTTCTTAGAGATATTCTCAAAACTCAGGTGAAATAGATACAAGGTCATATTTTGACTCTGTGGCATACCAAAAATGATTAGTCATTTCATGGCCTAGAGAGCCGTGCTATGTCTTGGACTTGACCAGGAGTTTTTGTATTTAATCAATCAGTCTCATAAAACATTATTAGATAGCAAGAAACAGTAAGACAAGCAGCAGGAAGAAACAGAATGAAGAGAGAGGAAGCTGCGCTAGGGGAGTGTGTTTGTGGTGGCAATGAACATCCTTAAAGAGTTATCACACTGAAGATGGGAGGCCCAGAAGGGGTCCAGGGGAGAAGGCCCTTATCCAGAGAGGCCAGAGAGACTGTTATGAGGGGGTTTAGGCGGACTGTCCTCAGATGACTTAGAGGAGCTGAGAAAGCTATCATGAAATGTAGAATGATGGCTCTGCATTCATGGGTTTTATCCTGATTCCTGAGTGATAGTTTGTTATACCTGACCCTGAACTATACCCTTCCCTTAGCAAACACTTTACTCTAAGTATGGTCTTTAGTTCTGTGTGGTTCTTTCACTGGACTATGAGAATTCCTAAAAAAAAATAACGTAGAGACTGGGGTAAGAGTTATGTTTGATGTGAGAACTGAAAAAATATTGGAGAGTGCAAGTTTGTGTGACATCCACCCTATGTGGAACAGCTTTGGGCTGTTCTTTATTTACATTCTGCACTCTGATGTCAATATTCTCATTCCCACTATTTTACAGTGTTTTACTTAGTATAACTTCGTTATAGGTGGTATAGCAACATTATTTCCCTAAGATCACATTGACTTATATTTCCATACAAATTTTAGAGCCATTTTTCATCTTTTAAAAGAATAAGTAAGCATCCAAATACACAAAATTCTTAGGAATTTATCTGTGAAAGGTATGGTGGACCATTCCATATGAAACTGGAAAACAGCACTAATATAAAAAACATTTTAAATATATGGGAAGAACTTTATAACAGCATTTTGGAAGACTGAATATTGTTACTTATCAATTACTCTCACATTATCTACAGATACGTGGCAATTTTAATAAAAATCCCAGTAGCGATTTAAAATGTACATTCATAAACTGACTTGAAAGTCTGTATGGATAGGAGACCTGGTAAGCTTGATCAAGGACCATGTTACCTAGAAGAATTACTGATTCCCCATTGAAGGCTAACATGAAAGTGGTGCAAGACGAATGTAAAAGGAAACACAGGAAAGGACTAGGAAGTTAAGAGCATTTATAAAGGTCTAAATACAGGCATATACAAATGTAAATATGATGGGGAAATAGATCTATCTATGTACATGTATTTTTAGATTTATTAATAAAGTCCCAAATGGACATTGGGACTCTACTCAAGTACTTCCCCAATGCAAGAAAACTTTGTCTTATTAAACTGCCATTCTATGATGTTCATCTTCCCAACATCATCCCTGAAGAGAAAGTGGATACATAAGCAGACCTGGTGAAGAAAGCAGATGGTACCTGGCTATCAAAAGATATAGCATCTGTAGTGTTAAAGGCTTGAAGAGAAACAAGGAAACATTTAACTGAGAAGCAGCAGAGCCCACCTGTAAGAAGCAGCCTGTGTGCTCATGAGGTGTCCATAGGATCAGATACCAAGCATCAAAATCAAAGCCCAGTTTTAGGCAACCGGACATTCCCTTACAAAAGGGTTGAAGGGAGGAATGAGCCAATCAAGGTGCAGTATAACACCGATGAAACATACAACTTTCCTCTTGTTCTTTAGTGCTTACCCCCCAACCCCACAACTATCAGGACCCCAATTCTAAGTTACAAATCCGGCTAGACCAGAACATGTACATGCATACATATAAGAGCTGAAAACATAGGGAATCAACCCCCTTAGGACCAATATTGAGAGTAGACATACCAAGAAGGGAAGGGAGACGTAGGGGGAGGCAGGAGGAACTGATTGAATGATGTAACTGTAACTCCCTCCCAGTAGGATGGACGACACAAAAGTGGGTGAAGGGAGACATTGATCAAGGTAAGACATGAAAACAATAATAATTTATAAATTATCAGGGGTTCATGAGGGAGGGAGGGAGGGCCGGGAAGGGAGGAGAAAAAGAGAAGCTGTTACCAAGAGCTCACATAGAAAGAAAATGTTTCCAGCTCCCATCTCTGCCAGTGCACCTCCTCCAGTCCAGCTGGAACTGCAGGGCAGAGTTGGGACCGTGGTGTTTGGTGGGAGGAAACCTTCAGAAAATAGAGGAATGTTTTATCCTTCATTGCTACCTCACTGCCCCTTGACTGACCCATCTCCTCCCCATGACGCCCCTGTCAGGGGGTGTCCAATTGCCCCCAAGAGGGCTTTGGGTCCCCACCCTGCTCTCCCCCTTATTCTTACTGAGCTAATCCTTGTCCTTTGATGTTTGATGTCTGCTCCCATCGACCCCTTGTGATCACACAGGTGGTTGTGCTTCTTCTATGTGGGCTTTGCTGTTTCTGTGCTGGATGGCCACTTGTTCACCTTCTAACCTTTAAGATCCCAGCTACTTTAATGTTTGGTAGCTGGGCGTCCAGTTTTCTCGGCTCTGTCTCCCTCTGCACCCTTTTGTCCTCAGTGATTGTGACAGGAGGGTGGGCATTTAGCAATATGTTTTTTGTTCTTTGATACCTGATAGGCTGGTTCTTTACACTCCTCATGGTCACTGGTGTGCTTCTTCTATGGTAGGCCTTGTTGCACTGTTTCCTCATCTGGTGAGAGTGGAATTGCTGGATGGGTGGAGGGAGGGTGTGGTGGAGAGAGGAAACTAGCTATGGGGATTTGCAGACTGTTTCCTATCTGGAGGATGGACATAGGGAGGATTGCAGGGGGAGATGTTGGGCAGTGTAAGATATGACAAAACAATAATGACTGCAGAGTAATGAGGACTGGGGGGGAGGGGGAAGTTTGGAGGGGGAAGGAAGTTGAGATCATATCAAGGGCCCAAGGCAAATGTTGGGAGAATCTTGACGAGGGCAGACAAGTGGGGTGCTTGGCACAGTATATGTAACTATGTATTGAACTATGTATGATAAAAAGCGATGTATGAGCCCCCAATAAAATGATTAAATAAAAAGAATTTTTTTTAAAAAAGAAAGAAAATGTTTTGAAAATGATGATGGCAACAAATGTGTAAGTGTGCTGGATAGATGAGGCATTGTGATAAGAGTTGAATGAACTGCAAGTAAAATATTTTCTGTCAAAATTGAGACTAGAAAGAAAAAGAAAGTATGTATGGAAACTCAAAGCACCACGAAGAGCTGAAGCATGTGACTTCTCTGCAAATTTCTGAGGAAACTCAGAAGATAAATGTCCTGGCATCTGGAGTGCAGGTAAGCAACCTGAAAATTAAGTACACCATTATTTTTAATTGCTTTCTCTCACCACCTCCCTACCATGCCTTTCTTCTCTTCCCAGAGCATAGCAACCCCATAGACCGAACTTCTTGACTCCTCTCACCTACCCTGCCCCTACCAATAGTGGTGACCCACACCACCTGGGATTGCTCCCATTTACAACTCTGGATGGCAAACCTCATTTCACCTCACTCACTTGGGCCTCATTGGCTCCTGAGACTGCAACACAAAGGACTAATTGCACGGATAGCTTGACTCAGGGTTCTTCATAAACCAAGTAGTGAAATTTTCCACTTATTGGATCCCCAGTCGAACCCCCTTCCCCACCTCCACCACCTTGGAGACTGTCCACCAAACCCACCAAATATATTCCTTTCTGTTGTAGCCCACCAGGACCTCTGTTTCTACCTCTGACGGAGGTAATCCTTACCCAAATCAGGGGGTGAGTGAGTTTATTTTTCATTTCTTGGCTGTTGTATTCTGGTCTTATTTCACTTTGCGGTGATCTATGTCTTTTTTTTTTAACTCCCCTTACAATAAAAAGATCAGATTTTAAGCTGGAAACCATTGATGAAGGCGAGGGAGCGCCCCTTGATTAAAAATTTGGTCTATATGGAACTACAAAAATGTTCATAGAACACAAAAACAGTATTGTAATATATTTATTTTAATTTTAAAATGCCATAGAACATTCTTAAATTGTTAAAAAGCAGTACGTCTGGTCACCTTACCTTACAGACAAGGAGAGGAAGCTCATAGTCTTCCTGGGTTAAGCTGGAGAGCTGGAGAAACAAAACCAGTGGCACTCATATGAGTGCATGTACAGGAACGTGCTTTATAACAAGAAGGCAGCCCACCCCAACCCAACTCAAGCCCATAAGTTTTGTGCATGTTTGGGTCTCGCTCAGACTCATGGAGCTGTAAGCTGATGAAACAAAAAGGTGAAGCAGGATTCAGAAGGATTCTAGGCTGGTGGATGCAAAGTCATATGGAACCAAGGTCAGTGGAAACATGGCAGGCTGCCCACAGTTCTTAAGGTGGAAGCAAGCAAACTCCCAAAAAGCAGGAAGGTATTGGGTGAGGGAGGGAATATCCAAGTTTCTCCCTTATTAGAAGACCTCACCCCCAAGCATACATCATCAGTTTATGACCATCCCTACATTTTCATACAAATTCAAGTTGATTTAAAATGTGATGATTTACTCACAATGACCTCTCTCTCTCTCTCTTTCTCTCAGAACCAACCAGGACTTATAGCTCTACCACTGAGGGAAGCCATCTATATCCAAACCTGGCAAACTATTTTAGTCCCTCAGCTTTGCATTCTACTTTTTTTAAAAAGTAGAGGTTTTTTACCCCTGTGGTATAGCTTCATGTACTTATAACTCCAAGTGACTTCATGAACCTCCCAGGCAGGGGCAAGTAGATCACACCCTCTTCAACTATATTCTTTCCTCTTGGAGTCCAAGAACGTCTTTGGCTCTGCCTCTGAAGGAAGTTGTGCTCACCCACCAGATACATGTTCTTTGCCCCTAACATTTTGCATTCATAGACACAGACAAATTCGGGCCCCTAGAAGCACAGACTCACCCATCAACATACTCCCATAACAATAAAACTCCTCCATCACACCAAATCCAAGCCCTGATCTCTTCTTCATCCTTAACTACACCCGTTTCCTCAAATCACCATCTTCTCATTTTTTCCTTCCCTATATCCTGCCTTTCTATTTCTCTTCACATCTTCAATCATACTTCTCTTACAAATACATAATCCTCCTCTACAAGGCTGATTACTTTCATGCACTCTCATTCTATACTAACCACCATTGTTTCCTCGTTTTGCTTTCATTCTCTTAGTGAAATATACTCCCACATTAACAATGGCATTATTGTACCTCAGAAAAGTTCTTTTCCTGATATCCAATATCTACTGGGTTTATCCAGAAAGCCACTATTACTAATATCACACTTTTACCTCCTCCCCCCACTTTCCCCACTTATCCAACTCACTCCCTTAATTCATCTTTATAGCCTATGATTTTCAGCCTCCATTAGACCTCTCTCCTATAACCCCAAAGGGCCAACTAACCCTGCACTATCAGCAGATGGTACATAACTTGCAGTTTTACCACCATGCTGCAGAAACAACAGTTGAGCCGCAGTAATAACACAAGGGGAAAATCAAGCAATTGAGAAATATCCACACCAAACGTGTTATTCTCTAAAATAATATCTGAAATGACCAGACATAGACTTTGAAACTCAAGGAAAAGGAGAGAACCCTGAGGACAACTAGGGTGAAAAACAGTTCCCTACAAAATAAATCCGATAAGTTCAGACTTCTTGGCAGAAAATAGACAGGCAAGAAGATAGTGGAGCAACACATACAAAACTTTGAATTACAAAATTGTCAGCTAAGAATCCTATATCCAGCAAAATTATGTCTTGAATGGGAGGGAGAACTAAAGATATTTCCAAACAAGGATAAACTAAAAGAATTCATAAAAACAAAACCAGTTTTACAAATAGCATGACCTGGTCACTGTGGTAAGAGCGTCAACAACAGCACACAAACATGAGAGCATCACCCAGGACACCAGAAACCAGAAAGCAAGATATTGAAACAGCACCCAGAACAACACTGATGTAGATGGAAGCAGAGTCACCAATAACCTACTCCAAATTCTGCATCCCAGTGGAGTCACACAGACAAAAGAAAAGAATCTACCAGACAAAAAGGAAGACCGAAAAGATGGAAGACAAAGAAAAAGGTACCAGATATGAATAACTACATGACAGACAGATCTACATTTATTAATAATGAATCTGAACATCAATGGATTAAATGTACAAGACTCTCATATGCTGACTTCAAGAAAAGCCAAAAAAGAGCACCGCCAATACATTAATACATTAGCTCACAGAACTAAAAAGAGAAACCAACTGCTCAACAATAGCTGTGTTGTTGTTGTTTTTGTTGTCATGTGCTGTCAAGTCAACTCTGAGTCCCAACGACCCTCAACAGTACAACAGAATGAAACCCTGCCTGGTTCTGCATCATCTGCACAATTGCCCCTACATGTGAGCCTAGTGGTGCAGCCCTTGTGAGGATCCACCTTATGTAAGTTCTACCTCTATATTGTTGTCACTTTACAAAGCAGGATGTCCCCTCTAGGGTCTAGTCCCTCCTGAAAACATGGTCAAAGGACATGGGGCAAAATTTTGTTCTTTTGACAGTCCATGGTACTTTCAATATTCCTAGTCAGAACTGTAATTCAAATGCACTGACTGATTCTTCTTTGGGCTTCCTAATTCATTGTTCAGCTTTCACTTGTAAATTATGCAACTGAAAATATCATGGGCTTGGGTGAGACACAACTTAGTCCTTAAGGAAACAACTTTGCTTTTAGCTTTAAAGAGATATTGTGAAGCAGATTTACCCAATGACACCTCACTTGAGCTCTTAACTGCTGATCTCATCCACTGCTGAGCACTGATTACAAGAAAATTGTAATAAGAAAATCCCTTGCCCACTTCAACTTTCCCCCACACTTATCATGAAGTTGGCCAGTTTTGAGACTTGTTTTCTTTTTGTTCCTTAAATTGAATCATAACTCATTCTGAAATCTGGGATCCTCAATCTTCATCAGAAAGTGCTTCAAGACCTCCTCACCTTCAAAAAGCAAGGTTACATCATCTGTATATGACATGTTGTTAATAGGCCTTCCTCCTATCTTGATGCTGTGCTCTTATTAAGGTCTGACTTCTTTAATTACTTGCTCAGCATGCAGGTTGAATTAATTTGTGATGAGGAAATATTACCCTTCCACTACTCTTTATAATCAATGTCCTTTTCTTTTAGTGTTAGAATTTTTTTTTATCTTTTTAATGTTCTTGATTTTTGCCTATTAAGCATTTCTTCTTATGTGATTGAGTAATTTCACTCAGCATAAAGTCTTTCTGGTTCACCTATGTTATGACGTATTTAATAGATTCTTCATTCTTCTTCTTTCTTTTATATTTAGAACTTTAATTTTTAAATCATTTAATTGGGAGATCTTACAGCTACTATAACAATCCATAAATCAATTATACCAAGGAAACTTGTACATGTGTTGCCATCGTCATTGTCAAAACACTATCTTTTTACTTGAGTCATTATCAGCTACTTTTTTCCTATCCTCCTCCACCCTTTGAAACCTTGATAGATTATACATCATCATCATCATCATCATCAAAATTTTTCATATATTACACCATCTGCTCTATTCCTTCACCCACAAAACTTTTCTTTTTTAGGAGGGGGGGACAATCATTGCCCTCTGGTGACAGTGGGAGGCCCAGTCTTGCTCCTGGAGAGCTGCTGCTGGATTTGAACCACCAGTCCCGCACACAACCACTATGTCACCAGGGCTCAGCTCTACCCACATAACTTTTATTCACCGCCCACCCCCTGGGGTGGGTGATCATGGTGGTAGTGGTGGTTATGCACCTATCATTGCTATCGTTTCCTCTTTTCTCACATTTCCTCCACTCCCCACCGTTTCCGATCCTCATGGTATCACTATTCTCATTACTGTTTCTGAGGAGTTTATCTGTATTGGCTTCTGTGTGTGAAAAGCTCTTATGTATACCTATGTGCATATTCTGATTTAGCAGGATTTGTGAGGTAAAATTGTGGTCATAATATTGGAGTAAAAGGAAGCATTAAAGAGGAAAGTGATCTGTTTCTTTGGTGATATATTGCATCATGGCTGAACTGTCCCTTCCATGCGACTCTTCGGTGAGGGGATGTCCTATTGTCTACAGGAAGACTTTGGGTGTCCACTCTGATCCCTTTCCTTCACATTGATATGCTTGTTTTTTATCTTCTGACACCTGACCCTGTTGATTCCACATGAACACACAGGCTGGTATCCTTCTTCTATGTAGGCTTTCTTGCTTCCCTGCTAGGTGGTGGTTTGTTTAACTTCAAGCTTTTAAGACCCCAGGTGATACATTATTTAATAATCAGGCACCATCAACTTTCTACAGCACATCAACTTATGCAGCCATTTTGTGTTTAGCCATTGTGTTGGGGAGGGTAGCAACATGCAGTGCTAGGTTAGTAGAACAGAGTATTCTTGTGTTGAGAGAAGACATTTCAAGGTCCAGAGTACGTCTGGTACATTAACAATTAACCTAGATCAATACCCCTCTCCATATATATTACTATATTTGCACATATACATTGTACATGCATACATATACATATATATGGCTTTTGCCTCCTTCTTATTTCCTCTGTTACATTATTTCCTCCTGCCCCACTACCATGATCATTCTTCATTAGGTAATCTGTAATTCTCAGATAGACTACAATTGATCAAACCCCACCATATATTCTATACCCTTCTCACCCATCGATTTTAATTCCCTTGCTGTTCCCTTGTTCCTCAGTTTTTTGGTGTCCTACTCCCTTTACTTTGTCTCCTCATCTCCCATGTGCATCTCTTCTCCCTCGCCCTGAACCATTGGTCCTATTGCTTTCTACTTGAGGCTGTTTATCCTGCCTACCTTATATAGATACATAGATTGGAGAGAGAGAGTGAGACAGATAGAGAGAGTGAGAGAAAGAGAAACAGAGAGTCTATATATAGTTCCTGGTCTATGTGCTGATTTTTTTAATAAATGATTTTATTGGGTACCCAAAAAACTCTTATCATGACCAATATCTACACCCATTGAATGCAGACGACATATGTACTTTTGTTGCCATCATCATTCCCGAAACATCCTCCTTTTACTTAAATCCTTGGTATCAGCACCTCATATTTCCCATCCAACCCCATTCTCCTAACTCATGAAACCTCAATAATTTACAAATTATCGTTATTTTGTCATATTGTACACTATCCATTTTGTCCCTTCCCTCACTTCCCTGTTGTCATTACCCTGGGGAGGAGGTCATATGTAGGTCCCTGCAATTGGTTCCCCCTTTCTACTCCACCTTTTCAGGATCACCACTCTCACCACTGGTGGAGAAGGGATCATCTGTCCTGAACCCCCCATGTTTCAGGCTCCAGTGTTCATCCTATGGTCTAGCTGGATTTGTAAGGTAGAATTGGGATCATGATAGTGTGGAGGGGGTGGTGGAGAGAGAAGGAAACTTTGAAGAACAAGAGGAAAGTTGTTTATCTCATTTTTGCTACATTATACCATGACTGGCTCATCTCCTCCTCGCAACCCTTCTCTAAGGGGATGTCACTTCACTTACTGATGGGCTTTGGGTGTCCAATGTGTACTCCCCCTTATTTATAATGATATAATTTAGTTCTTTGATGCTTGATCCCTTTGACACTTTGTAGTCACACAGGCTGATGTGCTTCCATGTGGACTTTGCTGCTTCTGAGCCTGTTGGCTGCTTGTTTACTTTCAAGCCTTTAAGACACCAGATGCAATATGTTTTGGTAGCCAGGAACTATCAGCTTTCTTCACCACATTTGCTTATTTACACATTTGTTGTCAGTGATCATACCATGAAGTTGGGCATGCAATGTTATGATCTTTAGTTCTTTGATGCCTGATAACTGATCCCTTTGAAATCTTAAGGTCATAAAGGCTGGTGTGTTTCTTCCATGGGGACTTTGTTGCTTCTGAGTTAGATGGCTGCTTGTTTACTCTTAAGCCTTTAAGACCCCGGTTGCTATATCTTTTGGTAGCCAGGAACCATCAGCTATCTTCACCACTTTTGCTTATGTACACATTAGTCTTCCGTGATCATGTCAGGAAGGTGAGCATCATGGAATGGCAGTTTAATAGGACAAAATGTTCTTGCATTGAGGAAGTTCGTGAGTGGAGGTGCAATGCCCATTCGTTGTCCTAATACTAACCTTATAAGTATATGCACATAGATCTGTTTCCCAATCATTATATATAAATATATTCACCTAAGTACATGCCTGTATTTAGACCCCTATAAATGCCCTTTAGCCACCCACCTCCAGTTCTTTCCTCTATTTCCTTGTATGTTCCTCTTGTCCTACTATTATCATTCTCAGCCTTCATTTGGGTTTCAGTAATTTCTCTCTGTTACATTACTCTTGAGGAATCCTTATCAGGCCTCTCACCCACTTTTTCACTGATTTTGAATCACTTGTTGTTCCCTTATTACTGAGTTGCTCAACACCACCTCCTTTCACCCATCTCCCCCTTCTCCCATTTCCCCCCTGGAACCATCACTCTGTTGTTTTCTCTCCAGACTGTTCATCCAGCCTATCTTATCTAGATAGACCTGCAGAGATAACAATATGTCCAAAATAAACAAGGCATCCTAAGATGAAGCAACCAAAGAAAATAAAACGATGAAAACAAAAAAAAAACCCCAATGTCCTATATATGTAAAAATTAAAAATAACAATAACAAAATAAAGACCTTTAAATAGTTGGAGATGTGTTCACTGAGCTTCAGGAGTATCCCCTTTTTGAGTCCAAAGGGGTGCCACACTCTGGTCCAAAGCATATCCTTTACACTCCCTTGGGAACTCCAAGTACTTCTCCTCTTGCTGCTCTGTTGCACACCCTTAGTTTTTGCCATGGTGTGGTGGGGTCACACAGGGTACAATCTGGACACTGCTTCTCCATTGTTGTTCTGATAGGGCCTTTGGTTAGTGAAGCACACAGGGTTTCATAGTGGGTCCGACCATATGGCTCACTCTGTGGATTGGCTGTTCTGAGTGGGGATATTGTCCTCAAGGTTCGATGGGTCAGGATGCACTCCACTCTCTCTTCCTCCCCTTTCATTTGTTCTCTTGTGCTCTTGTCAGACAGGTCCCACTCTCCAAGCTGCAGTTGCAGTCTTGTCTTCCACAGAAAACTCCCCTGGGGGAGGGCAGGGGATGTTCATGTTGTTGGGATTGGAGTTGGACCCTCAGACCCCTCCACTGGCTCCCTACGCCATGCCGTCATGTTGCAGTCACATCGAGGAACACTGAGTTTAAGTTTGTTCACCTTTTCCCTGTGGAAATATGAGCAATACGCATTCCCCCTCAAAACATTGCCATCCCCTCCCCCCAAGTTGGCGACCATATGTACCCTTGGATTTGGCCCCTGCCATTCTACTTGGGCCTCCCCCCAAAATTCTGTATATGGTAGCTTTTCAATAAGCCCCTTTTGCAATTTTTTTAAGCTTACCCAAGTAGACTCATGTTGTACATATCCTTTTGTGCTTGGCTTACTTCACTTAGCATAATTTCCTCCACTTCTTCCCATGCAGTGATATGTTTCATGCATTCGTTGCTGCTTTTCAGGGTTGTGTAGTACTCCATTGCATGTATATATCATGGCTTTTTAATCCATTCATCAGTTGATGGAAATTTGGATTGTTTCCAACTCCTGCAATTTTGAACTGTGCTGTGATGAACATTGGAGCACAGATGTCTGACCATGATTTGTTTCTGCCTCTTTTGGATATATGCCCAGTAGGGGGATTGCTGGATCTTATGGTAGCTCATTTTCCATCTGTTTTAAATATCGTTAAATTGAATTCCATAGTGGCTGTACATACCTACAGGTTCACTAGCAGAGGATAAGTGTTTCCATATCCCGAGAACCCCTCAACACTTGTTGCTTTCCGATTTTTTGAATTGGGCAATCCTTGAGGGTGTTAGGTGGTATCTCATTGTTGTTTTGATTTATGTTTTTCTTATGACTAGTGATCAGGAACATTTTTTCATTTGTTTATTGTCCATTCGGGTTTTTGTCTCTGTGAAACTTCTGTTTGGGTCCTTTGCCCACCTTCTCATTGGGTAGTTATTGCTGTTCTTTCTGGAAGAAAGGGTTCTTTCTGGTATCAGGGTTTACTCCCACCAGGGCAGTAATGTCACACAAAAAAGATATCAGGGTAGTATAGATTTTAGTAATAAGAATTTTATCAGATTTGTCATTGTTGAAGATATTTTCCAAGTCCATGGGCTCTCTTATTACTCCCTTAGTGAACTTTTTTTGTTGTACACAGGTGTTTTATCTTCAGTATATCCCACTTGTTAATTTGTACCTCCTCTGTGTTTGTGTCCTTCTCTATTTCTGAGAGCCTATGGATTCCCTGTGCCTTAGTTCTCATATTGGTCCCAATTCCTTCATTGATGGCCCTAAGTGTTTGGGGTTTTACTTCGAGGTCTGCGATTCGCCTTGAGTTTATTCTTGTGCATGGAGTGAGGTAAGGGTCTTGCTTCATTTTTCTACAGGGAGATATTCATTTTTCCCAGGATCACTTGTTGAAGAGTGTATCTGCTTCCCATTTTATATTTTGGGGGCCCATATCAAAGATCAGTTGACTATATGCTGCTAATTTTATGTCTGGTTTTTCAGTTCTATTCCATTGGTCTGAATATCTATTATTAAGTCAATACCATGCTGTTTTGACCACTGTGGCTGTATAATAAGTGCTAAAATCAGGTAAAGCAAGCCCACCCACTGTGTCCTTCTACTTAAGGTGTTCTCTGCTAATTCTGGGGTTCTTCCCTGTCCATGTGAAGTTGGTACTCATTTTTTTTTTCATTTCTTTGAAGAAAGTTGAGGTTAATGGTATTGGACTTGCATTAAACTTATAGATCGCGTTGGGTAGAACTAACATCTGTACTATAGTGTGTTGTCCAATCCACGAGCATGGGATATTCTAACATTTATTGAGGTTACTCTTGGTTTCTTGTAATAGTGTTCTCTAATTTTCCTCATAAAGATCTTTTGTTCTTTATGTCAGGTATATCTCTAGATATTGCAATTGGTGCTTGGCCAAATTGGTAAAACATTTTTAATTTCTTCTGTGGTCTTATCAGATGTGTATAACAGTCTGATGGACTTCAGATTGTTGATCTTTTATCTTCCCACTCTGCCATGCTCCTCTATTGCTTCCAGTACTCCCCTTGTGGAGCTTTTGGGATTTTCCATATATAAAAATCATATCATCTGCAAATAATGATAGTTTCACTTTTTCCTTCCCCAGGCAAATACCTTTCATGTCTTTTCTTTCGCTTATGCTGCTAGCTAAAGTATTAGATAAGAATGGGGACAAGGGGGCAAGGGACATTTTTTTCTGGTTCCCTTTTTCAGTGGGATTGGGTCTGTCTTTTCTTCATTTACTACCACATTGGCTGTTGTTTTTTCATATATAGCTTGTATTGTCTTTAGGAATTTTCCTTCCATTCCCATCTTCTCCAGTGTCTTAAAGAGGTATTGGTATTGGATGCTGTCACATACTTTCTCAGCATCTATCTATATTATCATATAGTTCTTATAGCACTTCATGTCAATGTGGCGAATGATAGTAATGGAGTTTCATATGTTGAACCATCCCTGCATCCTGGGTATGAACCCCACTTTGTTATGGTCAATTATTTGTATTATATACTTTTGTATTTTATTGTCCAGTATTTTATTAAGGATTTTTGCATCAGTGTTCATTAAGGATATTGGTCTGTAGTACTTGATTCTTGTGGGATCCTTGTCCAGTTTCAGTGTGAATGTTATAGAAATTTCATAGAAGGAGTTCAGGATCCTGTCATCTTTTTTTGTTTTGGAAGATTTTGTGGAGAATTGGTGTCAGTTCTTTTTTGAATGCATGGTAGAATTCTCCTGTAAAGTCATCTGCTCCAGGAAATTTTTTGTTGGTCATCCTTTGATATCCTTGTGTATTTCTTCTATTGCTATGGGTCTGTTAAGATCCTTGACATTCACTGGAGTTAGTCTAGGGAGGGACTAAACCCCTCCCATTTGTCCATGTGTTCTATTTGTTTAATTCTTTGAAGTACAGTTCTTCGTAGTAATGTGTCATTATTCTTTTGATTTCATTAGGGTCAGTTGTGATGTCCCCTCTTGAATCCCTCATTCTTGCTATTGAAATTTGTCCCCTCCTTTCTTTGGTTAAATCTTCTAGCAGTTTATTGATTTTGTTAATCCTTTCAAATAACCAACTTTTAGCAGCATTATTTTTTCCCATTGTTCTCTTATTTTCCCTCTCCTGAATCTCAGCTCTTATTTTTATTATTTCTTTTCTTTTGCTGTTAAGATTGTCCTGCTGACTCTGCTCTAGTTGCTGTAAATTTTGTACCAGCATATCAGTTATGAGACGCTCATCCTTTTTCAAGTGTGCATGTATTGCTATGAAACCTCATTTGATAACTGGCTTTCCAGTGTCCCATAAATTTTGTATATTGTGTTTTCATTCTTATTGGTTTCTATAAATTCCTTAACTTTATCTCTGATCTGGACCAGTATGCACACCTTTTGTAGTAGAGAGTTATTTGTCCTCCAATTGTTTTTCCTTGTTTCCTTCATCTTCCTTTTCTTGTTTTCCAGCCTTTATGGCACAGTAGTCAGAGAGAGCAGTCTGCATGATATCAATTTGGTAAAATTAATGTAGATTCACTGTATGCATCAGCAAGTGGTCTATCTTTGTATGTGTGCCATGTGGGTTTAAAAATGTGAACTTTTTGTATTTGGATGAAAAGCTCTATAGATATCTATCAATTGTCTAATTGTAGTGTTGAAATCTCTGGACTCCTTGTTGAGTTTCTTATCCCTGTGATCTGTTTTCTCAGAGAGTGGTGTATTGAAGTTTCCACTATAATTGTTGAGGCCGTGATTTCTTTTTTCATCTTTTGAAGTGTTTGATTTACCTATTCAGTGGTCTCTCATTTAGGGAATCTATGTTTAGAATTCTTATTGTTTCATTGTCTACCCTTCCCTTGAGCATTATAAGTGTCCCTCCTTATATCTTTTTATAGTTTGCACTTTGAGAGCAATTTTATCTGAGATTAGGTTTGCTGTCTCTGAGCTCTTTTTGAATTGTTGTTTGCTTGGTATCCCTTTTTCCAACCTTTGATTCTCAGCCTATTTTTTGACTGTAGTCTTGAGATGTGTCTCCTGTAGGCAGCAGATTGATGGATTGTATTTTCTAAACCAGTCTGCTAGCCTCAGTCTTTTGATACCTGATTTTAGTCCATTGATTTTTTTGGGTTACTATCTCCATCTGTGGAATATGTGATGTCATCTTGTATGTTTTTTGTTGGGTTTTTCCCTACCTCCTTTTCTTTTCAGTGTGTTGTGCATGTGTGTGTGAGTTTTGGGCATTCTTGATTTCTTTCCAACATTAAGCCATTCCTATTTTGGGGACTGTTTTCTCTTTGTTATTCTCTGGGGGAAGTTGTTCTATGTGGTGATCCCATATTTATGCTTGATGAGTGCTGTTCTTCTGCCCATTCTGGATCAGAAAGTGTCTTTTGTAGGGCTGGGTTTTTTCTAACATATCCTTTGAGTGTTCCTTATCTGGGAAAACTCTAACTTCTCCATCCATCTTCATAGATAATTTGCCTTGGTAGAGTATCCTTGGGTTTACATTGTTTTCCTTCAATTTTTGAAATATACTACTCCACTGCCTCCTCTTCTTTATAGTGTTCACTGATAGATATGAGCATAGTCTTATTTGTGAAGCAGTATATGTGATTGCTTGTTTTTCCCTAACTGCTCTCATGATTTTCTCCTTTTCCTCAAAGTTGGATAGTTTAACTATTATGTGTCTTGGTGATTTCTTCTTGGGATTCAGTCTAGCTGTTGTTCTTTCAGATTCCCTCAAGGTTGCCCAGTGTTCACTAAGCTTGGGAAGTTTTTCTCCAAGAATTTCCTGACTATTGTTGCAGATGACTTCTTTGTCATGTGTTCCTCCAGTAGCCCAATAATTCTGCTGTTGATCCTCTTCCTAGCACCAGATACAGCTCTTACATTTTCTTCAGTTCTTCTGATGATCTTATTAGATTTTTGTTTGCATGTCTAAATGTACCCTTGCCTAGCCTCTAGGTCACTGGTATGGTTTTCAGTTTCCTCAATTCGAATGATTAAATATGTGTGTCTGCTCATTTTTGTTATCTCATCCCTAAGCTCTCATATTTCACTTTGGTGTATGGACTTTATCCCATCTATCAATTCATCCTTTTTGTGATGTGTTTCCCTCATATCCCCTATGACCCCAAGCAGCGTTTTTAAATTTTCTTTTTGTGGCATATCAATATCTGCTTCTACTATGCATATCATTAGGTTCAGGACATCTTCTGCCATTGCCTTTTGTTTCTCCTGTTTTTTTGCTTCATTGAGGTCGATGGGACTGATTGCTGTTTGCATTGTATTGTTTTAAAGAAACCGAGTGCCATTTTCGAGGGAGCCAAAGAGCACTGGCTGTGTCTAGGAGACTTGTTGGAATATGTCTTTGAACTTCCTTTGACTAATTTCATTATGGAGTTGGTCTATCACATTATGCTCTTGTAGCTTCACTCTTTCCCTAGTGTACCAGTATTTTGTTATTTAGAGGGCAAGTTGCATGATCCTCTCAGGGACCATTCATTGAATTGGTGTGGATCCATAAGGATGACACTGCACTGCAAGATCACAGCAGGAGCAGCGATGATGCAGCTTATGGCAGTCAGTGAACCACAGGTGGTGTGCAGAGCTGCCCTCTGCAAGGGGAGTGCCACAGGAGGCTGATGAACTACTCGTTCCTGTGTAGAGCACCATGAATAGTGGGTGGAACTGCTCAGATCAGGCAGGTCATCGCTGAGGCTGCACAATGGTTCTTGCAGCAGTGCAGAAATCCTGCCAGTCTTGGCAAAGCTGCCCTGGGTCATCTGAGGTACCAAGGCAGGCTGAGGGAAGTTACCTCATCAGGTCGAACGACAGAGGACATATAAGAGCTTTCTTACCCTCACAGGCTGCAATTCCCCGGGTGGAGGGTTGATGGGCTTCTCCAGCCTCTGACTACTTTGCACAGGTTGGAACTCTCCCAGCTGAGAGAACCAGGTGGTAGTGCATTAGGCTAATGAAAACTCTCTTGAGGTCTACAATGCCATGTGAGTCAAACTGAAAAAAGACCAAGAGGAAAAACATCATGAAACTAAGCCTTCTGAAACTGTGGGGAAAATTCAGAGAAGTTAGGGAACTCAAAGTAATTATATACCTGAGCCCAGAATCCAGAGTGAAGGTCTGCAGGGGCTTAATCCCTGCCCTGTGCTGGCGGTAAGCTGTGGTTCTTTTGAGATAAAGCTCCTGTGCTCTCCAATTGTCCCATGTGCTGCTCAGGAGGAGACAGTGGCAGACAGTGGTGGGGCTAGGATCAAACCCTATCTGGGCTTCACTATGGTATGCCAAAAGCCCCTATTCTCTCAATATCTTTTGAATCTGTGCCTACTTATCTTATGATGCTCCTCCTGCATTTTGGCAGTGTTCAATTTCTCTGTCAGTAACTCTTTGGGGCTGAGTTCTGCTGAGTCTCTCTGGTCGGTGTTACTCATTCCCCATCTTCCTGGAAGTCAGTCCTATTGCTGAATTTTATGAATGTCATCCAACCAGGTCTGCTGAGGTTCCAAGTACTGACCCCTGAGTCAGAAGTCTATTTTTTTTAATTCCTTGGAGACTCTGTGACATTACTACCTTTGCTGCTCTGCTGTGCTCCCATCATGATTCACCCCACTATAGGGAAGGGATCAGATAGCATTCATTTCCTGCACCGTGTCTTCAGTGTTGTCCCCTGCCTGTAGCACTGTGGGTCAGTGATGGGATGCCATGTCTCATGTTGGGGCTGGCCCTATGGTCCTCTCTCTGCATTGGCAGTTTGTGGTAATAATGTCTTCATTGAGGCTTGGTGGGCCAGAATGAGGTCTACTATGTCTCTGTTCTTTTAGTTTGCTACCATGTGGTCAGGATAGACTGGACACTTTCCCTACTCTATATCTTCAGTGAGGTCCTCTGTAGAACCTTCTTCTAGGGCAGGGGTCAGCATAACTCAGATGGACCCTGCCTCTCAGTCCTCTCTGCTAATGTGCTGCTCTATGCCAGTATGCTGCTCTCAAGGCTTGTCACACCAGAATGAGGTCTGGTTTCTTTCTTCCATTCCTGGGGAGACATAAACAGTATTTTTCTCTGGGTGTGTTAGTGTCTTGTTTCCCCAAGACCATCTGCCCCCCCACCCCCCAACTCTTTTTAGTTGCATGCCCTATGCATCCTTGGTGTTGGGTCTGACCCCTGCCAGGGAACATGGACCTGGACCCAGAAATTAAACATTAAGTAATATCCTCCATGCTCCATGTGTTTTTATGCTTACCTCAGTGCACTCATTTTGTAGTTGTCCTTTAGTGTCTGGCTAACTTCATTTAGCAGAATTCCTCTACCTCTTCCCATGAGATGACATGCTTTATGCTTTTTAGATCTGGTGTGTTTTTGTGTACATATATAAGAGTTTTCAATCCATTTTTGGTTCATGGAAATTTAGGTTGTTTCCAATTATTTGAGATTGTGAACTGCACCATGATGAACATTGGTTTGCAGATACCTTGTCACAGTCTATTTCTTACTTCTTCTGGTTATATGCACAACAGGGGGCTTGCAGGGTCATATGGTCACTCGATTTCCATTTCTTTTAGGTATTGCCAAAATTCTCCCCAGTGTAGCTGTACATACCTACAGGATCACTGGCAGTAGATGATAGTTCCTATCTCATCACACTTTCTGCAACATTTTTTGTCTTCTTCTTTTTTGAATTGAGCTATCTTTGAGGTTAATAGGTGGTATTGTATTTATTTTAGTTTGCATTTCCCTTATGGTTAATGATCAGGAACATTTTCTTATATGTTTATTGGAAACTTGTATTTATGCCCTCGTGAAAATTCTCTTCAGATCTTTTGCTCACCTCAGTGATCTATTTAAAAATAATTTTTAGGCTAAAGAGTATTGTATATTTTAATAATAAGTCCTTTTTCTAATGTGTCATTCCTAAGGATATTTTCCCAGTCTGTGGGCTCTCTAATTAGTCCCTTGGTGAAGTCTTCCAAATGTATACAGGGGGTTTATTGTTAGTATTTTCCACTTGTCAATTTGTGCTTTCTCTGTTTATGTGTCAATCCCAATTTCTTGTTGCTTATATATTCCCTGTGCTAAGATACTTAGATTTGTCCCAATTCCCTTATTGATGGCCCTAATAATTTGGATTTTTATCTTGAGGTCTGTAATCCACCTTGAACTAATTTTGTATGAAGTGAGGAAAGGTCCTCAGTTCATTTTTCTGTAAGAAGATATCCATTTTTCCAGCACCATTTTTAGAATAGGGTGTCCACTTTCTTTTGATAATTTTTGACCCTTAATAACAGTCATTTGTATGTATGCTGATAATTTTATTCTGGGTTTTCTTTTCTTTTCCATTGGAGTGAGTATCATCCGTTATACTATTACCATGCTGTTTTGACCACTGTAGCTGTACAATAGCTATTAAAGTCAGGTAAAACAAGTCCTCTGACTTTGTCCCTCTTTAGGAATTCTCTTCTAATTCTGGGCTTCTTCCTTCTCCATGAAGTTGGTCGTCAGCTTTTCCAATTCTTTGAAGAAAGATGTTCATATTTGTATCAGGATAGTGTTAAACATATAGATTGTCTTGGGCAGAACTGACATCTTTACTATATTGAGTCTTCCAATCCATGAACATGGGATTTTCTTTCATTTGTGGAGGTCTCTTTTTGTTTCTTGTGATAGCGTTCTGTAGTTTTCCTTGTACATTTTTTTGGTTAGCTGTATATCTAGATATTTCCATCTTTGTTTGACTATTATGAAGGGTATGACATTTTATATTTCCTTTTCCATTAGTTTACCTGAACAATCCAATAAATTCCTGTCTGTTGATCTTGTACCCTACCACTCTACCATACTGCTTTATCACTTCCAGGCCTTTTACTCTGGAATTTTTGGAATTTTCAATATAGAATTTCAATATAGAATATATAGAATACAGAATCATGTCATCTGCAAATAGTAATAGTTTCATCTCTTACTTCCTCAGACACATGTCTTTCCTTTGCCTTATGTTTGAAGCTAGTACCTTCAATATGATGCTGAATTAAAGTGGGGATAAGAAACATCCTTGTCTGGTCCCCCTTTTCAGTGGATTGGTTTATCTTTTCTCCATGAGCTATCACACTGGCTGTTGGTTTTTCATATGTAGCTTGTATTATATTGAGTAATTTCCCTTCGATTTCTATCTCCTGAGTGTCTTAAACAGAAATGCGCTTTCTATGTTCACAGAATGCTTTTTCTGTGTCTTTTGGTATTATTATGTGGTTTTAACCCTTTTGTTTGTCAATGTGGTGAATGTGGTCAGATGTTGGACAATCTCCGCACCCCTCTAATGAGTCTTGGCCAATAATTTGTTAAGAATTTTTGCATTGATATTTATCAGAGATTTGGGTCTGTAGTTTTCAATTCTGTGGGTTCCTTGCTTAAGAGTTTAGGAGTTTGCTGTCCTTTTTATGCTCTGGAAGAGCTTATGTAGGATTAGTGTCAGATCTTTCCTAAATCCTTGGGAGAATTACCATGTGGAACTGTCTGGCCTGGGCATTTCTTTTATTCATTTTTTTTGGTTGGTACTTTCTTAATAACCTTATTTTTTTTCTTCTACTGCTTTGGGTTTATTGAGGTTCTTGGTGTCTTCCTAGGCTCTGGGATAATCTAGGGAGGGATTTTTTTCAAATATTTGTCCATGTCTTCCAAGTTGTCGAATTCATTTGTGTATAGACCTTCTTAGTACTATTCAAATATCATTCAAATTCCATTAGGGTTTCCCCCTGTCTCATTTGTTCATTCATTTCTTTGGTTAGGTTTCCCACCAATTTATCAATTTTGTTGATCCTTTCAAAGAACCAGATTTTTTCTGAGTTAATTTTTTTTTATAATACTTTAACATTTTTCTACTTACTTAACTTTGCCCTGATTTTCATTATTTATTTTTCTTGCTAGGGTTTTTTTTTGCATTTTATATGATTGTTCTTTTTGCTCTGTTCTAATTTTTGAAGGTTTGTGAAAGCAAATCTCATACATCTCTCTTCCTCTTTCATGAGTACATTTATCACTATCAGACTTCCTCTGACAACACTTTTGTTGTATCCTCAAAGTTTGGGTCCAATATATTCTCATCTCATTGATTTATAATAATTTCCTAATTTTATCTCTATTCTGGGCCAGTAATCACTCACTTTACAGAAGAGAGTAATTCATCCTTCAATTATTTGTCCTTGTTTTCTTGATCCTTTTTAAAATATTTCAGACTATGGCAGTCATTTGGTGAGGAAAGCTTTATAATACTACCTAAAATAACAGGGAATAGAAACATTATACAACTCATATTAGCCCAAAGAAACACCATGCAAGTCTTTGTTGGACATATACCCCAAGAGTAATAAGAGAAAGCACATTGACAGATATATGTTCTCCCATGTTAATTGCAGAACAGTTCACAATAGCAAAAAGCTGGAACCTTCCCAAATGTCCATCAATACAAGAATGGATAAGTAAATCCTAATACATACATGTACTGGAATACTATTCATCCCTAAAATAAAATAAAACAAACACTGCTGGAACCATGAAACAAATCATGATATGGTTAGACCTAACTTGAAAACCAATATGTTGAGTGGTTTTTCAACTACAAAAGGGCATATAATGTGTGAGTTCACAAATAACTGGACAAACAGTAAAGCAATGTTAGGTTTCTGCTTTCTGGTCATGCAATCTAATTTGGCCTCCCAACGAGGTAGTCTGCCTAATGTCTTTGAACTCTATATCATCCCCTTTATATGTATATATTAAAAATCACTTCACTGAAGATCTCACTTCAAATGGGGTTAGTTTATGAAGATGGGGGGAAGGAAGAAGACTTGCTGCTATCGGTCACACCAAATCAATAGACACAAACTACAAGAGTGATAAGTGAAACTTTCTAGAAATTCAAGCCAAGATGGGACAGGGAAGCATGTATGTCTCAGAGAACAGTATGACATCTACATTGATGGGTGAAGTAATATAGCAAATTCCCATTAGGGAACAAAAAGAACCCTAACAATACTTGTAGAGAATGTAATGGGAAAATATATCTGGCATCATATTCCTAATTGAACACTTTTGACTTAATTGATAACTTAGGCCATACACTATAGACTATTGGGACTGCAGATTCTGTCTTTTTGAGCCACACCACACACCTTTTATGGGTCCTATTAGAAGAATTTTATGTGGAAACTCCATTAAAGCAAACTGGCATTTACCTCAAACTCACTAGCACATTTAAGGGATTGATGTATTTGGACTTAAGGTTATAATACCCTAGTGTGAGAAGAAGCAGATGACTGCTATCCCAATATTATGTAATTAGTGGTTGTTGGACTTTGGTTAGGGTTAGGACTTTTAGGCCCAGTGCACATGAACAGATGCCAATGCCTGCTCTGGTGTCAGCCGAGGCCTTGGCTTTTGAGTCTGCCCATGTAGTCTTGTTAATTCACTCTGGATGGATGCTAGGTGCTTCCCAAAGGTAAAACCAATTTGATGTGGTTTTACTTGGAATGGAGGGGACCCGTCTTGACTTTCTGGAGGCTTGTGTTGACGATAAACTTGGACCTAATTCCTACATTTGTGAGAGGAAGAGAATACAAAGAATCTTGTTTTTGCCTAATGATGAAAGCTGACAATGACACATTTTCACCCTTGTAGGCTAATTATAGCTTGCCTGACAGCAGTAGGGATTGGAGAGAAGAGGAGATGTAAGTGGGAGAAAAAGTTAAGCATAATGAATAAAGAGTCAGGGCTGGAACACAGGAAAATAACCAGCCATGTCAGTTGCCAGGGAGTTGACTCCTAGTAGTGGCCACCCTGGGTGACAGAATAGGGCTGTGCTCTAAGTTTTTCAAGGGCTGCTATTTCAGAAGCAGAAGCCACGCCTTTCTTCCAAGAGACCCTAAATGGACTTGAACCTCTGATCTTTTACTTGGCGCCTGCACCTCCCTTAGACTCATCTGTGCTGTATTTCAAGAATGTCTTCCACTCAGCGACGCTGTGGGGCACCATAGGACCCCGTTAGAAGCAGGACTCATGGACCAAGAACGTTTCCCTTGCCTGCAAGTCCATTAGACAAAGATCCACCCCTAGTCTCCAAGTACCACAAAAACATTAGCGAAACTATGTTTGACCCTGAAGTTCTGGAAGTCTGGTTAAAAAGTATCCCAGAACTTTCAGAAATCAAATTCCCTGAGGATACTGGGTTCATGAGCACGATTCAGCCTTTCCAGACTGTCAATCAGTGGGGGGTCGGGGCGGATCTTCCCCACAGCTGAGCATTGATGCCTTTCTCTCCAGACATCACTGTTCTGTAGTTCTCCCCTCTTGCCCAACATCTCGACCTAGACCTTACAGAAAATTGAGTTTGATAACTTTTCATGAGCTTTTTGCTTTTGTGTTTCTTTTTAGAGTAAATAAAAACGTTCGTTCTGACTGAAAAAAAGAAGATATTTATCTTCAATGGAGTTTGAGAATTTGGAGGCCTTCAAAACTGCCACTTTAGACCACTGCCGCCTCCTTCTCTGCCGCTCCTGGAGCTGCTTGTGTGCTCGTTAGGTGCGGAATTGGTCCTTTTCTTTGTAAAGCGGCAGCTGAGGAGACTCAGGTGCTCGCCATGGCAGATGAAAAAAACCAAGGAAGGAGTATGGACTGAGAACAATGATCATATTAATTTTAAGGTGGCAGGGCAGGATGGTTCTGTAGTGCAGTTTAAGACTAAGAGCCATACGCCACTTAGTAAAATAATGAAAGTCTATTGTGAATGACAGGGTTTGTCAATGAGGCAGATCGGATTCCAATTTGACGGACAACCAATCAATGAAACAGACACACATGCACAGTTGGAAATGGAGGATGAAAATTCAATTGATGTGTTCCAGCAGCAGACAGGAGGTGTCTTCTAAAGGGGAGCCTGCTCCTTTCCTCCAGAACTCTCTTCCTACTGAGGAAGAATTCATTCTGAATTAGAAAGCCACAATTTGGTTCCACCACATCCTCACTACTACAGTATAGTTTTCTCTTTCTTTTATTTCCCCATTCCCCACCCTTTATTGTACATAAAGTAACTGGTGCATGTGTACAAGCATACTGCAATTTCCCTTTGTTTATTTTTTCCCCACAAAATGGCCAATGGTATGTTTTGATCGACATCAAGTGGAGATGGGATGGGGAAAATACTGGTTCTGTGCAAACACCCCCTTCTCCACTAGTGACATGCTCACTCAGCTCCTCTCTTCATAGTCCAGTAAATTATTTTGCTCTCACTGTTTAACAAAGACAAAAACAATGACAAAAAAAATCTTTGCATACCTTGTTCGATTGGAGAATTTTAATGTTTTTCATCTATCATTGTAAAACCAAAGGCAATTTTATAACTTTTTAGGTATGTAGCTGTTACATGTTAGGGCAATCTGTCTTTAAGTAGGGGTGAATTACTTTCAAAGAAATGAAGCCTAGATAGTTTTCCGTTCAAGTCAAATGCCTTGTTGTTTAAATAAACTTCTTATTGCTTTTTTAAAAAACACTTCCACTTTATCCTGAAAACTTTGGATGTGGACCCAAAATCGATAGTAATATTTAAGAAATTAGTAAAATTTCTCTGTAAATGTAAAAAAAAGCTGGTGTATTTTTTTCTATGTGGACTTGGCTTTTTTCTTGCTTAGATGGCTGTTTGTTTGCAAACAAGGCTTTAGACCCTAGATGCTATTTTTTAAACATTTTATTGAGGGTTTGTAATGCTCATGACACTCCATACATCAAGCACATTGTATATATATTGCCATAATTATTTTCTAGACTCTTATTTTTTATTGAGCCCATTGGTTTCAGCTCCTCTCTTCTTTTTCCTCACCCCACTGAGAGCCCCTTGATAAATTATTATTATTTTCATACCTTATACCAACTAATGTGTCTCTGTCACTATTTCTATTGGTAGCAGGACACCATTAGCACCGTTACCCTCAGTGATCATTTCATGAAGGTGAGTATCAAGCAAGACCATAATTTAAGAACTAATTGTTGAAAGTTGGAGCTAGGATTCAATACAAGTCCAGAATTCACTCCTGAGCCTAGGCTGTTTTCCTTTAATTTGCTGTCACTTGGGAATTGTTACATATGCCATATCTTCCATAGTTCAGACATGTCAAATATAATTGTACCATTGCTTTCATAATCAGTATGAAAACATGTTTTCCCTTCCTTGGCGTCTTGATGTCACTTCATTTTTTTCTCTCCTACCTATCTCTCTCACCCCTCCCCCAGAAAGCCTTGTTATGTTTCCTTTCCCTTTGGCTCAATATTCCTGTCTTTCGTTGAACCCCAAAAAGAGAACTAACACAGCTCCAAGAGGGTGACTCCCAGCAGCAACATATCTCTGAGATACACCCTAATATACAAAGGCATTAGCAAAATATAACAGGATGGGGTGCTAAGGCCCACTGGTGGGTAATTGGTCACCCCTTTACAGGGGAGCCATGGGAAGGAGACAGACTAGTCAAGGTGCAGCCGGGCAGTGATGATGCACACAAGTTTCCTCTAGTTGCTGAGGTCTTCCTTCCCCCCAAACATCATGGTCCCAACTCTACCTTTTAAATCCGGATGGACTGGAGAGGGTACACTAGTGGAGAGGGGAGCTGGAGACATGGGGAAAATCAGGATGGATGAGCCCCTTTGGGCCAGTGGTTAGATTGGAAATACTGGATGGGTGTAGAGAAGGTGGGCTAGAGAGACGGAACCAACTGCAAGGATCTACATATGACCTGTCTGAAGGATGGGCATCGGGGGAGTGGGTTGAAGAAAGTGTCG
>PVJH01015871.1:0-52170 GCA_004026705.1 Nesogale talazaci
GAATCCTTTGTCTACCTGTACGCCTACAGTTTTACAGTCTCAGATCCTTTGTGGGATCCCTGTGAGTCACGGAGTGTCACACAGTCACTACTCCGTGTCACACCGTTTTGTTTTGTTTTAATATGCTGTCAGAGTTAAGTAGAAATAAGGCTTAGATAAAGAAAATATTTTGAAAGAGAGTGCCAAGTGGTATGCACTAGAATAACAAAATAAATACAGATTCAGTTCAACTTCTTGTGCCAGCTGTATGTTCAAGTTTAAGCATATTTTTAAAAACCAAACATCTTATCACAGAAAGAGATATACATAGACCCAAAGCTATTGCACTTCAATTTCCATTTATGCCTATTAATTCAGATAAAATTGTTAAGTGAGCCCAAGGTCCATGCAGAATGAAGCATATACATATAATAGTAAACTATTATGGATTGAATCTAGCCCCCTCTAGAAGGAGAAGGAGGGGCAATTATAACCCACCCCCACCTGAGGACATGGCCTTGTTTAGAGTTATATTAAATGAAGGCATACTAAATTAAAGCAGGATGGGTGGTACTCCGGTCTGAGTAGTGAACAGATACAGGGACTCAGAAGGAAGACAGTCATTTAAAGACAGAGGCACAGAATAGAGTGATGCAGCTACAAGCCAAGGAATCCAATGTTTGTCAGAGGGGTTAAAAATAATCTTTTCTGGAATCCTGCAGAGAGAACATGACCCCACCACCTTGATTTTAGACTTCTAGCATCCAAAACTGTAACAGAGGATTTTGTTAAGTGAAATCACCCAGTTTCTTATAAAACTTGTAAAACTGATACAGATTTATTCATGCAGAATCATATATGTTAACCAAGAAATGGTGCATTACAGATCTATTGCTGCACCAAGATCTTGTCTTAGACACAATTATCTAGCTGAAGCAACAGAGTTTCTTACTTTGAAGAAAGTATTTTTCTTTCATTAAAATATGTAAACTTATTTGAGGAAAAGGAGTAATTGTAATGAGGGGGGTGGATATAATACACATTGATTTTCTTCTGCCTAGAGATAAAGCCAATTATTTTAAATAAAGCTTATTTTAAAAATGAAACACATATAATTCATTCTGTACATTTGCAACCATCTCATGAATCACAATGTAGAAGTGCATTGTGATTTTCTTAGACACTTTATATTCAAAGTGATCCTACATCTGCCAGCTGTGTAGTAATTAACAGATATTGTACTATGGAATCCCATATACCTTTTCAGGAGGTTTTGTTGCTTTATAAGAAAGATGTACCAAGAAATCCAGAGTCTATTGAGAAATATTTATTTAACGCTTTCAATTTTAAGGATTCACATATAATTTATAAAGCAGGTCAACCAATAATAACAAATAGGTTTTTGTAGAAAAGTATGCTCTTCAAACATGATCCTCAATAAAGATGTGCGAATGCCACCAATAGATCAGGAAAAAATGCTGTTCTTTTCATTGAACTGACCCAAAGAAGGGTTTATCAACTATAATAAAAAGCACTGCTGCAAACAACAATATCTGGATAGTAAAAAGACTCATTGCCATCAAGTTTATTCCAACCCACAACTATCCTATCACACAGGTTAGAACTGTCCCTGGGGGGTTTTGAGACTGTAACTCTCTAGAAAGGCTCTTCTTTCTACTGAAGAGGGGATGGTGGGTTCACACTGCTGAGCTTGCAACTCATTGCCCAACTTGTAGTTTATTTATTCCCTGCCTAATGAATTTTTTCATGAGTTCACAATGTATAAACACACACAAAATGTATTCTCTGTTCAGTAATGATGCAACTTATAGTGAAAATAATACAACACAAATCATGTCTACATGTGACATAATAAAGGATCAGCAATGAAGAACCTCATTTATAATATTGTCTTAATTCTAATATTCTCAAAGCAATCCTGCATGCAGTGATCGTAAATGAAAAAGCCAAGAAAAAGTGTTATCACAGGCTGAAACTAATGTAAACATTGTCAATGGAAAGCAACCACCTCCTGTCAGTTAGGGTTTTTTGTTTGTTTGTTTGTTTTTACTGTGGTGATTTCTGTATTCTTTTTATATACTTTCAATATGTTAGACCTCATCAAGGTGATTCATGGTGAGCTTCAAACTAGCAGACTAGTAACAAAGGTGTGGTGACCCATGTTTTTTAATTAGTCAAGGAAATCTTATGGTTCACAAGCGAACATTGTCACACTTGCTTGCTGTGGGCACACTGTTAAGGGAGGTTGATTACTAGAGAAGGTCACCATGTTTAGTAAAGAAGTGGGCCAAGGAGAGCCTGGGAAAATGTTAGTGAGACAGAATGACACAATTCCTCGAATGGTGAGATCAAACAGCGTAGTGATCTTGAGAACGACAGAGAGCAGGGACATTTTTGTTCTGTTGTAGGTAAGGTTTTTGAGGCAGAATCTAATGAACAAGAGCTAACATTATCAACAATAAGGAACAAAGAGCATGATGTGACATATATGTGTATGTATGTATATATCATATGCATAGAAATGCATGTACAAAGACAAAATTATCTATAGGCACAAAGATAAAATTACCTATAGGCACAAGTCTTCGTGCCTATAGATAGATAGATACATACATATATATGATAAACTCATAGGAGACACAATTCTAGATTCTTCTTAGACATGACCAAATATGCTGAGACTCTTTTTTCTAGATGTGAAGGTTGTTTTAGTCTGGGCTTTCTAGAAAAGCCAAACCAGTGTATTATATATGTATATGTGTATATAAAGAGAAATGTTTATATCAAGGAAATGTCTTCCATAGCTTTGGAATAAGCAGGAGCCAAGACTATCAGTCAAGTGTTAAGCAGGAGGCTTCTCCTAACTCATGTAACTCCAGAGGCTGATGAACCCAAGATTGTCTGCATGTAGTAGACTTCTTACTACAAAGACAAATTAATCTAGGGTAGGCAAATCAGACTTGTGACTGCAGTGACTAATGAATCCAAGGTTGGCAGGTAAGGTGACAGGCTGATGACAGCTCCCAGGATTGCCAGGTAATACTGTTGGCACCAGTTGTAAAAAAAAAATAGTTGCAAATCTGGATACAGGATCCATATACGAAACAACAACAACAATAGCAACAACAAAATAGGCCATAGCTTTGAGGATATCTCATCATGGACATTACTAACTTTTAAGTGCCAAATCTGCTACACAAGACCTCTTTAAAGCTTGGAGAGCATGGATGTCATTTTGAGATTTAAGGCGTGCCTGACCAATAGTGTATTATTTTTAATCACATCATATTCATGTGGAAATTGGGCATTAAATTGGGAGTCAAATTGATAGCATCTAATGGCAAATTCAGTGAACCATAACAAACTATGTATAACTTGAGAACATAGGTAAATCCAGAACAATTACTATGTTCCTGCAGAACTTGTACATGGATGTGTTAGTCCGAGTAGACTAGAGAAACAAATCATAGACGCTCATATGTATATAGGAATGGACTTTATATATAAGAGCAATTGAATATTGAGAAAGCATCCCAGCCTATTCTAGATCAAGTCCACAAGTCTGATATTAGCCCATATGTCCAGTCCAATACCAATTTATAAAATCCTTGTCAGACTCACAAAGCACATGCAATGGTGCTAAGGGCGGAAGACATAGACCAGTAGGTTGGAAGTCTTGTGGATCCAGTGGCGTTGTAAGCATCTCAGCACTGTTGGGGATCTTCACGTGGTTTCTTTACGTGGTTTCGAAATGCTTGACTGCCACAGGGTAGCTTCATGTGGCTTCTCCTCAAGGATATCTCCCAGATACAGAGACTTGTCAAGTGCAGAGTCTTCAAGAGAGTGAGTTGAGAGACAGAGATAGAGAGAGTCTGGATGAAAAAGAGAAGTTCCTAGAATCCTCAAGAGAAGTCCATGCCCACACAGAGGCCTCATTGGCTATGTTCCAATTGACAGACTGGACTCCCTTCACTCTTAATCCTCTCAACTCCCAAATTGACACCAGATTATGTAACTACCACAATGGATCAAGAGGTAGTTGTCCTTATAGAACAAGGAAATACTGCATGCTCTAAAATCAAGAAAGGTATGTGACAGGGCTGTATCTTTTTACTCTACTTCATCAATCTGTATGTTGAGCAAATCAGAAGCGAAACTGGATTATACAAAGAAGGGAACACCAGGATTGGAGGAAGGCTTATAGGTGACACATTCTTGCTTGATGAAAATGAGGATAATTTGAGGCATTTGCTGATAAACATCAGGGATTGTTTGTCAGGGCAATTCTTGGTATTTTCAATATTCTTTACCAGTACCATAATTCAGTATGGATAGCACTCAATTTATATAAAACCCATAACTTCATGCTAGACCAATGTTAACATCATGATAAATGGAGAAAAGATTGAAGATGCCAAGGATTTCATCTTACTTGGATCCCTAATCTATGTTCATGGTAACAGTAGTGAAGAGCACAATGCACATGTTCCATTAGTTAGATATGCTGCTCAAAACCTCTTGTACATATTGAAAATCAAGAATACCACTTTAGGGACTAAGGTGAGTCTGAGCCAAGCTATGGATATTTTTAATTGTACATTGTACATTGAATAAAAAAGACAGAAAAATAGTCAATGTATTTGAATTATGGTGCTGACCAGAATAATGAAAGTACCCTGGACTGCCAGTAGAAAAAAAAACAAATCAGTCTTGCAAGACTTAGAGTTAGAATATTCCTTAAAAGTAAGGATGTTGAGATTTTATCTCACATTCTTTGAACTTGTTATGAGAGGTCAGTCCCTGGAGTTCGATGTCATGCTTAGTAAAGCAGAAAGGCTGTGAGAGAGTGGAAGGTCCTCACTGAGATGGAGGGACACAGTGACTACAGCAAAGGGCTCAGGCATAGAAAGAATGATGAAAATGGCACAGATATGTGCAGTGTTTCATTTTCTTTTGCATAAGGTTACTGTGGATTGGAATTAACAAATTTTCACCTAACATGCAACAACAGCAAAACATCTGCCAGGTCACTAAGAATCCTTGTCCAGCCAAGTTGACACAAAACTTTATCACAAATGTTTAAGACTATAATCACATGGTAAAGCTTAATTGATTGGTGAAGTATAGTTTAAAAGTTTATGTGGCAGTCATGTGCTTATGTTAATTTCATGATTGAGATGTAGGGGTGGAATGTAGCCTGTTAATCTGGAGATAGCCATTGAGTAGCCAATGAGGCATCTGTGTGGGCATGGCTTTCTCCTGATACGTCTGTGGGAAATCTCATGATATTTTCCTCATGGAGATGAGAAGCTGTCTCCCTGGTTGTTGGGAGTTAGTTCTCAGAGAGACGATGAATCACATACAAGACAAGATGGCAGCATCTAAGGAGCTGGAGAAGCCACACGGCTTTGCCCTGATAGAGCCAGACCTCTGAAGCTGGAGAGGCCATGTGGAGACCTGCCAGCAATGAGTTGCTTCTGCTACCACTGGATACTGTTGATGAACCCTGAGCCCTGGAAGTGAGGAGCCCTGGGGAGACCCCTGCCAGCACCAGGATTCTGCACCCACTGGCCTATGACTTCGTGAGTCGGAAGGAGACATTATAGACTGGTATTAAGCATATGGGCTAATATCAGACTTAGGACTTTGAACTGGACTGGTTTGGGGTGCTTTCTCAATGTTTCATTCCTTCTGAATATAAACCATTCCCCTATATCGATATGCGAGTCTATGAATTTGTTCCTCTAGTCTACCCGGACTAACACAGTGTATGTTCTACATCTTAATGTGATAGATATTGGGGAGCTTAAAAGTTTGCAACCTACAATTAAACTATGTGTTTGAACATATGAGAAAGGAAAACTAGAAACTCAAAGGAAGTAATGTATAGGACTAATAGTCTACATAAACTACAGCTTCATTTTACCCTGATTCTAATTAGTCTATATTATGCCAGGCTATCATTAGTGATCCTTCTAATTAGGAACATGAAAGATGGATTCAGAAAATATGGGAGAAAAATATGGGACATAGCTAAAATTCTTAAAAACCCACCCTTAAGGGACTGGTTAAAGCTAGAGGATTCCCCAAGAACATCACCCTGACATAGTTAAACCTTAAACAGAAACTATTCCTTGAAGTAATCCTTTAGAAAAATAAAAGATCGGCTCATAAATAAAGAATCTTTCCACTATATCATCACTATATCATCTTTTGGAGATGAAGCTGTCAAAGATAGTCTAAAGAAACAGTAGAAGGCATGGGGATGGGAAGGAAGAGTAATGAGAATAACACAACCATGAAAAAATAGATGAGTAAAAAATATAATCACTTTTACTGAATAACATGTAGAAGTGGGTAAAGGTTAATCTAACTTTTGTGTAAATTTTCACTTTAAAAACAGTGATTTTATAAAAAGAACAGAAATAGAAGAGAAGCATTTCATTGAATAATACTAAAATTTTAAAAGTTGAACATAACTTAAATGATTTCATATATAAATATACCTGATTTTTTCCATTTTGAAGCTTAATTGCTGAGTTAAATTTATTGATTTAGTCTTTAAAATTTCCAGTTAAATATATTGACTTTATTCCCCAAGACATATTAACCAGGTTAACATAGTTATGAACTAATTATAACTTTATTTGAAGAAGAAACTTGACATTTGTAAAATATACCATGCTTCTCACTGTTGTAGTAGAGTTGATTATGTGTCTTTGACTGAAGTTTAATTAATAGCAAAAGAACAAAATACTTCTAGGTCTTGTTATAAGCAGTGTGTCAATATAGCTTCCTCTTTTTTTAAGTCTCCCTCAACTTTACCAAATTTTTCGTTTTAGGGACTAATACCTCCCGATGACCAAAAATATTTAATATTTACTGGCTGTATCTCTTCTAAGACTTATTAGCTTGTTTTTTCAGATAGTCCATGGTATTTTCAACATTTGCCATGGAGAAATTATTGGTTTGCAAAATTCTACCCTGTAACTCCAAGTCTGTATTTTTCATCTACTTATCTTTTCCCTTTTACTCCAAGTCTTACATTCTAATCACCAATAATTATCAATGCATCTTGATTGCATGTTTGGTAAAATTATTAAACTTCTTTATCTTCAGGTTTAGTAGTTATTGCATGAATGTGAATAATTTTTACATTACTGGTCTTCTTTATAGGCATATAGATATTGTCCCATTACATAAAGCATTGCAATTCAAGATAGATCTTAATGTGTTCTTTTTTTAAAAAACCATTGCTATGCCATTCTTCTGGTATTTTTCATTTTCAACATAATAAACCATATTATTATCCAATTCAAAATGGTCCAAACTATTCCCCTTTAGTTTACATGTGCCAATGATGCTGATCTTTGTATGTTTCAATTTGTTTGATTAATTTCAATTTTCCTAGATACATACTTTCTATATTCTGGACTGCAGCTGTTTCTTCTCACTTCGAGCCATGCTATATTGGCCGAGGAAGGTTCTCAAAGCTTTCCTTTATCCATGCCCTTCAGGTTGACTCTACTTTGAAGTAGACTCTACTTTGAAGTACTTACATGTTGAGTGTCTTCTAGCCAGAGAACTCATTTTCTGACACCAAATCAGAGAGTGGTCAGCCACTATCTATGAGGAGTTTGGTGGCTAAACTTTCAGTTGTAAGCCCTCAAGCATTCCAAGTAAGCCTTAGTCTGGAAGTTTCTCTTAACTCTGTCCTTCATCGGTAACTGTTGATATTTGAAATATTAGTGCCATAGCTTCCACTATTGTAACATCATCCAGGCTACCACAGTCTGAGAAACAGACAGATGTGTGTATTACTGCTTACTAGACCTTTTTATTTTTAGGCTCAAGAATGGGATTATTAGTTTAATATGACATACCAAACATGATTATATTCTCATATTGTCAATCCTGTATTTTACCTCCTTTTCTTAAAGGATAGCCCCATTATTCCATAAAGAGCTATTTTACTTAAGTATGGATTCAAGTGAATATTACAAAATTCTCTGAAATATATTCATTAATTTAGACCATTCAGTTATCTAGCAGCAAAATGCTTAATCATCGCATCACCAGGATTCTTTGAAAATAGCGTAGTCATGCACAATGCCTTTGTAAGAAGTATACAGTAATATTTTATTTTTACATAAAAACATTTCATCGGCTTAACCTGTCACTCCACCATGCATTGCATATGTTAGGCATTAACGAATGTGATTTTTTTTCAAGCATCTCTTTGTGTGATACATATAAGACTAAACGGTTGTGAGAGTCTTGATTCTGAAAGCCACAATTGCAGGTTAGAGCTGGTACTCCCTTTTTATTTGTGGTTAAGTTTTAATGTGGTCATGGTACATAGTCACATGATTTACAATCAGATGAATTAACCACTGACTTATGCCTCACATAAGTATTATACATTCACATGCAAACCTTCCAGATGCAGGGAAAATGCACAGAAATTTTCATAATGGCTTGTTCAGACCACTCAGAGTGTGGAGAAGCCAACCCAAAGCAAAAACAGCTTTTACATATGGTATCCATAGCTGTAATGTTATTTTGCAAAATGTGCTCAGACGAAAATATGCTTTAGACAAAGACACGCACTTACATACACACAGGAAAATACTATTTATAGCTAGAACTGTCAAATTTAGAGGAAACCTTTTGCCTTTAAACCACATTTGCTGCAGAATTCTTCTGACTAATTGTAGACTACTTTTGCTTTGCATAGAAACATCTGCACTGTGGCACACCCTGTAATTATATGGGAATGGATCACTCATGATTCTGTTGATAGTGTAGTATAGCTAAATAGTTTGGATAGAAATCAGGGGTTTATATTGCTTCAGCCTTGAAGACAAACATCTCAACTTTTAAGGAAGAAGACTTGTCCACAAGATGAAGTACTCGGGTTGCACGGTAATATTTCATTCTTCTTCTCATTGCCCCAAGAAATACTTTAAATACTATGAGACAAGGAGCGAGACCTCCACAGTTGAGATAATTCCCTCCAGCACATGTTTAAAATGAGTCATAATTGACCCCACCCTAGTTCATGTTCTTATCATCTCTTGACTACTTACTGCAAAAGCTTCTTAATGCAAAAACCTTCTAAGCAGCTGTACCAAGCGTCCTCATTCTTCTGCCTATCCTGGACTCTAACCATCGTGCAATCGTCCCAGTCTCTGTTCTATCATGTTAGACATCCTCTCAGAAACTCCAGTGACTCCCATTCCTAATCAAACAGGTTTCATTTCCTGTCTTTCAATAACATGTAGAGCTGATCCTAAACTCCAATAGTTTTATGCCTCAGTGTAGTGTTATATCAAAACACACGCACTAAACCAGTTGACAGAAATATCCTAACTCACTGAAAACCCATGTGTCAGAGTAGAACTATGCTGCAGGAGAGTTTTTAATTGCTTATTTTTCAGAAGTAAATCACAGAACTGCCTCCCAAGACAAATTTGAGTGGACTGAAAAAATAATCATTTGGAGAACCTGGAGAAAAAAGTTGTATTAGTAGCCCAGAGTTGCACTATTATGGGTCACATCGACATAGCAGTTGAAAATGCCTGTAGATTCAAGCAAGTTTCAGGTCCAAGTCTGAAGTCCAAGTGCTATGTGAGTTAATTCCATAACTTAGTCTCTTCATCTATCGATTGAGTCTAAAAATAGCATCTATCTTTTAGTTTTATGCATATGTGTGAATGAAAATATACCTGCTGACCATACATTTTAAACCCTTAGCCCAGTGGTTAGCCCGTGCATTCTGTTGCACATAGGGTTCACAGAACTGACTGAGGGCACCTCACAGCACGCACTCATAAATTCAGTTTTTACATCATTGTTTTTCAGAGCTAGATATTATCTAGCTGAATCTTTTCCCAGGGGTGTTTACTACAAAAATACGTTGATTATTTTTTGAATTCTCTGTACTTATTAGGGAAATCTTCTTACTGGATATCTATGCTCCTTCTTTTTTCTAATCTTGTCATGCAATCCTTTCAGGGACCGAGTGTCATACCTATGTGAGTATTATCCATCCATCTTTCAAGGTTTGGTTAGTTCAGTCTCCACCCAAATGATGAAATCTCCGTTGTTCACATCACTGCATCCTGACACAAAGACTCCCTGATTTGAACCTCCGCTCAAATTTCCCAGTTTCCTTAGTTATAAAGTCCATCCTATTGCTATCTTTACATTTACATATGCCTGAACTCCACAACAGGGCTCTCAAATTGATACGAATAGGAACTTAACATCACACATTACATATGTCTTACAGTCAATACTATGCTCTGTAAGGTATTATGTCATAATCTACTCAATGCAATGAGTGTATGGATCACTAGTAGTTCTGAGGGATAGGTTTTGTTTTAACTATGATAAGCAAATTTGGCAGTTCAAATCAACCAGTTATTCAGCAGAAGAAAGACAAGACTGTCTCCTCCCACAAAAAAATTTAAAAACCCATAAAATATATAAACTCAGTGTATGTGTGTGTATACATATATATATGTGTGTGTGTTCTTCCCTGGAACCACTACGAGTTAGAATTAACTCCAAATAGTTGTTGCCCCTGCTGTTGTTCTTAGTTGCCAGTAAGTTGGTTCCAAGTCATGGGCACTCTATGTACAGTATATACAGCTAAACGCTGCTATGGTGTGCATTAGTCTCACAATTGTTATGTTTTGGGCCATTGTTACCATTACTGTATCAGTTCATCACTGCTTTTTTGGTACCTCCTCCAAGAACGATATCCTCTGGGACTGGTCTCTCCTGATAACACGTTCAAAGTACAAGAGACAAAGTTGCACAATCCTGTGTTCTAAAGCGCTTTCTGGCTCTATTTTCCAAGACTCATATTTGTTTGTCCTTATAGCAATGCATGGTACTTTGAGAATTTTTGCCAGCACAATAACTTAAGTGCTTTGATTCTTTCCTGTCTTCTTAGTTCAATATCCAATTTTCACTGCATATGAAGCAATTGAAAATATGATTGCTTGGTTTAGGTACACCTTAGTCTTTAAAGTGATATCCTTGATTTTGGACATTCCAAAAGCTTGCATGCAGAAATAGACACAACGCAAAGTGCTCTTTGATTTCATGACTGCATCTCCCATGAGCATTCAGGGATGCAAGCAAGATGAAACCCTTGGCAACTTCAATCTTTTCTGTTTACCTTGAACTTGTCTATTGATCCAGTTGTATTTTGGTTTTCTTTATATTGAGTTGTAATCTACACTGAAGCTTGCAGTCATTAATCTTCATCAACAAGTGCTTCGTAACCTTTCAACAAACATATTGAACTTGAATTCCCAGGAGCTTTCTGGTGCGTTCTGAGCGTTCTGCTACAAATATTGTTAAATATTCTTCTGAAAAACTTTACTTGCGTGTCATATCTGTTAGGTAACCTTTCTATGAGATGTGTACAAATAGGGATCTCTTCTACTTAGCTAGCTGGGTAGCTGTCTCCCAGATTTCTTGGAAAAGATGAGTGAGTGCATGAATTGCTTCATAGTTTGCTGAAATATTTCAAGGGCTATTCATTACATTTCTGGAGACTTGTTTTTGGATAATGTCTTAAGTATAGATTGGGCATCATTTTTAGTACTTTTTAGTACTATAGACTCTTGATCATATTTCACCCCTGGAAATGTTGACATGTCAATTAGTTCTCTTTGGTACAGTGACTGTAGAATACTTCTACCTTCTTCTGATGCTTCCTCCATCGTGTAATATTTTGCCAATAGAAACATTGAGTAGTACAATCCAAGGCTTATTTTGCTTCATTTCTTTTGCTTGAAATAGTCTGAGCTTGCCCTTGCATTTTAGTTTTCCAACTCAAAGTCCTTGTGTATTTCATTATAATACTTTATCTTCCTTTGCTGCCATTGAAATTTTCTGCGCAGCTTGTTATCCTTACTTTTGTTAGTTTGACTTGACTGATGCTTAAAAACAAATTTCAGAGTCTTCTGATATTCACTTTGACCTTTCCTTTTTTTTCCCTGTCTCAGTTTTAGCAGGTTTTATTATTATTATCATTATTATTTTGCCTTGTTATTGTTTGGTGTGAAGTGTCCAAAGAAGCCCTTGCGATACAGTGATTAAACAATCCATCTCAAGCCAAATGGCTGGTAGATTGAACCTACTATTAAACCCTAACAAAATGGTCATGGTATGGAGCCACTAGCGTCACTGAAGAAAGATGTAGCAATATCCTTTATAAAGATTTACAGTCTTGAAAGTCCCATGGGGCAGTTCTACTCTTTCTTTTTTTTTTTTGGGGGGGGGGGGGAGTTGGGAGGCATCACTGCCTTCTGGTGGAGTGGGAGGTCTAGCCTTGCTCCTGGAGAGCTGCTGCTGTATTTGAACCACCAAGCCAGTGGGCCGCAGTCCCACACTAAACCACTACACCACCAGGGCTCAGCCCCACTCTACTCTTTCTTATATTGAGGGCCAATATGAATTGGAATTTACATGAAGATAATGGTTTTTAGAGTTTATCAAGTATTTGAAATTGCTAACTGACACTAATAATTATAATTGCAAAATGGCTGCAACTGAAAATCATATGCAGCTGAAAACAGATCTCCTCTGAAATCTGCAGGGTTTCCATAAACTGGTGTTGTTTTGCTTTGTTTTTAGCCATGTCAGACATCACCTTCAGCTAGCAAGGTGGCGTCTTCTACCGATCACTGGCCATTAATATATCTTCCTCTAATCCTGATGCAGCATTTATCTTCATATAATTTAGCTTCACTGTCTACTTGCTCAGCATACAGATTGAACCAGTAGAATGAAAGGAAAAAAACTTGAAGCACACCTTCCCTGATTTTAAACCATGTAGTATTTCCCTGATCCGTTAGCACAACTACTTTTAACTACCTCTTGATTCATACACAAGTACTGCATGGGCATGATGAAGTGTTCTGGAATTCTTATTCTTCTGAAGATTATCCATAATTTTTTATGATTCACACAGTGAAATGGTTTTGCATAGTCAATAAAACATAAATAAGCACCTTCCTGGTAGTCACTGCTTTGAGTCCACACCCAACTATCATCAGCAATGATATCCTTTGCCTTTTTCCACATCCTCTCTTAATCCTGTCTGAACCTCTAGTGGCTCTTTGTACACACACTACCACACATGTAACTGAATGATCTTTAGCAAAATTCTATTTGCAGGGGATACTAATTATATTGAGCATTATTTAAGTTCTCCTTTCTATGGAATGTGAATAAATATGAATCTCTTCCAGTTAGTTGGCCAAGGAGCTGTCTTCCAAATTTCCTAGCATAGACAAGTAGATGCTTCCAGTTCTTCCTCATCTTCTTGAAGCATTTGGTTTTTATTTAATCAGGCCTGGAGCCTTGTTTCTGAATAATGCTATCATTGCAGCTTGAACCTCTTTTCTTTGGCATCATTGCTTCTTGAACCTATACTACATCTTGAAATGCCTGTAATGTTGACCAGTTCTTTTTTGGTTAGTGATTATGTGTAATTTTTCTATCTTCTATTGGTGCTTCCAATAGTAATTTGTAAACTCCAGAAAAATTATTTTTTGCACAATGGAATTTTGGTAATTAACAAAGAGAAGAAAAGTTTATGTTATCCAAGTGAGATGTCACTGAAGATATAATCTTTTATTTGGGGGATATCAAATGTACTCATCATGTTTTGTTCCCTCAATAATTAGCTTTTTCTTGGGGGGGGGGCATCACTGCCTCTAGTGTTCATGGGAGCGACCCAGTGCTGCTCCTCAGAGCTGCCACTGGATTTGAACCACCCAGCCCACAGGCCACAATCCTGCACTCAACCACTTACACCACTGGGGTTCAGCCCCAATAATTAGCTTTTTGACAAGAAGGTTTCTACTAGCAAAATAATTTTCCTGAAATTTATGAAGTTATTACTTAACAATATTTATTGCTCATAGAATTTTTACCAAATCAAAAAGATTTGGGTATATGAATTGGACAATGAAGCAAAATACTTGGCTATAGTTATTTATGAAAAGAATGTCTTTTCTTCTGATTCTAGTATATTTTTGGAGTAGGAGGCCTTGGGTGTTGTTAATGGTTAAGAATTCAATATATCTTTTTCTATACATTCCTACCTGCTTATGTTGTTATATACCTGAACTAGTTTTTACAGGACTGTAAAGTTTCATGTAACACAATAATGTTTCTGTTTTTTCCTCTGTAATTGTTCTTTCCTAAAATGATAAGTAAAACACTACTACTTAAAGCTTTGTAATGTGTGTTTGAACACGTTTATCTCTGTTACACTTCATCATTTCCCTTAATCAAGTGAGCTAATGATGTCCTTTCCTTTTAAAATGTTCATTGAGACAACCACACGTGTTGCTTAGTAAGCTCTAAACTTGTTCAAAGCACGCAGACCTCTATTGTCATGCTCTGGAAGTGCACTGGGTATCGAACACAGATGGACAGGAGCAACATCGTGCTTTTAGGAAAGCCACAAGCAAAGTGTTTTTCCATGTTGATGGTGGATTTTGGAGACCTTTATATGGTTCCAGTTAAGTGGAAATACTTGTCGTTCAAAGAAGAGCACCCAAGACATCAATTTCTCCCTGTTTCATACTCAGATGATTATTTTTGTGAAGTCCTTTATAAATTGGTTGTATTTTAATGTGTTTAAGTGGTTTGATCTCTGAAATGTGATTTAGAAAACTTTCTCAATTTTTAGCTGAGAAAATCCCTTGTTGGTGGTGGTGTTTTACTGAGTCTGGGATATTGATTTAAAATAAAGCTTTGAACTACCGTGAACTCCATTCTTAACTTTAGCAGAGATTAGTCCCCAAATGACCAGTAAGACTTCTTCAAAAGGACAGTACTGGAGGCCAAGAGGAATAAGAAGCAAAGTGAGCTGTCATGATAAGTCTACATGGGAGATTTTTCCCAATTTCAGAGTAGTGTCCCAATAGATAGAAATACCGGAGACATACCACACCCCTCATTACAATTCATATGCTGCCCTGCCTCCACATCCCAGAAAACTTGGCCCATACCTCCACCCCAAATAAACTGGAAGTAGAAATTGCCAAACATCTGATAAAAGCAAAAGAGCAGTGCCAACCTTAACAATTACAAGGATTAGCAGCCCAAAAAGGTTGAGTAGATTCACAATAGCAAAAAGATGGTAGCAATCTAAATGTCCACAAAGGGAAGAAAGCATAAACAAGCTATGGTACACAGAGAGAAGTGAAACAACTCATAAACCTGATGAAGCAAGAGGACATTATGCTTAATAAAATAAATCAATCATAAAAGGACAAATATTGTATAACATCACTATTGTAAAAAGTCAAGAAAAGGTTTTGCACTAAAGTAAATGTTTTTTGATGTTTACAAGAGGTTAAGGGAGAGAGTAAATTATTTTGTTAGAGGACAGATACATGTAAACTTGGCTACAAGGGAGGTGACATACTACTAAAGAGAGATGAACAGTAAAAAGGGGGGTGGGAAGATCCAAGGAGAGGTGGCGGGAGGTTTGCAAGAGTTAAAGGAATCAGAGTTGATTACTGTTATTTATGGAATCCTACAATTATGGTGAACTTGGAGTAGATTCTTGGACAGACACACTGACTGAATGATTTTCGGAGGGAAATAAAGTCATATACGCATGTATACAGAGGTAGCGTTGAGACAATGAACATCATTGCTGCAAAAATATGCATAAGTATGGTTAAGGGTAGACAGGGAAAACTTATGAAAACTTTTTAGACATACATAAACACCTTGAGCTAATGACTTGCTGGACCTGGAGGCTAAGGCTCATGCTCCCTTGGGACACCACATTCAATTGACAGACTCTAATCCACAAATACACTGTTCTAGATATGATTTTTATGATTATCAAATGAGATCTTAAAGGTTATGAATGTCTAGTTAAGGTACAACTTTCACTATCCAGAAGAAGGACAGAGAAGAAATCTAAAGACACATGGAAATAATCCAATGGGATAATGCATATGTAAATAGTGTATACAATACAGAGATCAAAGAATTAGATGATGTCCAGTTATCACTACCAAATATTGTGAAAGGCAACATATTGGAAGATTCACAATAGAATGGGAGAAAATTTGAAACATAACTCAAAATCACAACATATGCCAGGCTCATAGGTCAAGTAAAGACTGGTAGAACACTGGAGATTATGGGCATGCGCTCACTCCAATTTTTAGCCAAGAGGTCTATAAGGAGAGAATTAGAAATGCATCCATAAGGAGAACATTAGCACTCACATGGTGCATGTCCTTTAGAAAAATCAACCATTTTGATCAGAATTTAGAATTTACTCAAAGATAGAGCACAGAAGGGTCAGGAAAAAAACATGGAAAACACATGGAAAAAGCAGCAATAAGTTGTTAACTTTCTTGGATTGCAATCAATGACATGAAACAAATGTGTATGGATTGTTATAAAACAATCCGATGCATAATAAGAAAACTTTAAAAAGACATAAATGTGAAAAATAAAGTTTCAAATTTGTATTTAATAAGTTTTAGAGTGGATGTTATCTTCATTTTTAACATGAAGTTATGAAAAAAGAAACTACAAAAAATAGGAATCTGCTGAGAGGCATTATTCTGACCGACTTTTTCTATTCTATTTTAACCCATTTGCAGCATTCTCTATTTGATCCACAATCATTAAAGCAAAACTCTGAATTTCTCAAACTCTTTGAATTGTGTGGAACCTAGTTAGCTTCTTCAAAAAGGACAGTCTGTGCTATTTGGAGCAGAGAAGTGAACATTCTGAGGTAGAGACCTCACTCAAGCTGCTTTTTTGTCTTCTGGCAAGTAAAATCAAGAAGGCATTTGGCATTTCGGGGGCAGCTCCAGCAGAGGTCTGTCTATGTGCCTAATTCCTGGCTTTGTGGGCATTCAGGGTCAGCATGTGGCCTCTGTTTACTAGTCTGTGTCGGACCCATGGCTGCATGGTCTTGTAGCTATCAGAGGATATCATGGCACCTTGACAGTGGATTATGGTTGAGGAGTTTTGGATCTGGAGCTAAGGATCAATGTGACTGATTCTCCTCCTGGCAGAGGAAGCAGTCTCTATGCTGCCCATATGCTATCATATTGTTGTGAGAATTATTCTCGCATTTTCGACACATGACCCACTAATCCTAAGCTTTACATGATTTTGTAAACATATTTTCTTCTCAAGCTGAGAGAATCTAACTTAAACCTAAGGGTTATGTATGGTACTCTAAATAATACAACTCTCTCTCTCTCTCTACATATATATATATATATATATATATATATATATATATATATATATATATATTATGATTGTTTTTGTGGCAACTTGACTTGGCCAGGATTTTCAGTAGTTTGTCCTTTAAGACCTAATGACCACCTGGATGAAATCTAGAGTTTGGCTTGCTTCCAATGTAACTGAATATGGTTAAAAAAAAAGTTTGTTTTCTGCCGTGTCAATTCTGATTCATAGTGACCGAATAGGACAGGGTAGGATTCTAGCTCTTTATGGGAGTGTCAAACCTCTTCTTTCTCTTGCAGAACTGCCTGGTGGTTTTGAACTGCTGACTTTATCATTAGCAATCATAAGTCTCCTGAAAAGGGAACAATAGGCAAATAAGTCTAGGAACCTATGCTCTATCTAGATGTACACATAGGAATTGACTTAGGACTGGAAGGAAGACCTGGATAGCAGTGAAAATATTTATGTAAAATATATTAAATAAAAGTAGATGCCTTAAAGTTTTCCAATGACATGTTTATAACAACTACAAAAAAATGTTGCTAACTAAGGAGAGGATATTTATCCCATGTGTAGCCATAAAGCTCCTAATTGAGAATATTTCTTATGAAGAAACTTTCATGTGGAATCAATGAGTTTGGCAGACTACATCATAATTCAAGGCTGAGATTGAAAAATGCACCAGGATTTGGATGCTATTTCACATAGCATATATGAAAAAAATGTTCCAAATCTGAATATTGCTCTGACAAATGATAGTAGTAGAAAATATTGTTCCAAATCTAAAATGAATATGAAAATTATAATGAAGATCAAATAAAATATGAAACCTTCCAATAAATCTGAAAAATGAATTAAGGAAAAAGATGCTTCTGTATCTTCGGCAGTAAAGGGAAACAAATTCCTCTACTACAAAAAAAAGTGGTATACTGGGACCATCACAATTTGAAAACAGCAATTTTAATACCATGCCCTTTTCTTGACTCAGTACACACCAGGCAACTTCTGGTATCAATTTCGTTTCACAAGGAGGTTTTTCCAACTTAGCAGAGAATGTATTACTTAGCCAAGGTAAATGTTTTAGTCCTCATGTCAGCTGCATTTCTTAGTGGAAATTAATAAGATAGACTTTGGTGTCTATATCACTCTTTGTACTTGTGTGAGTCCACTGCTTTTCTATTCCCAATGATAGAGAAACTGATAGATCCAAGATAAGAATGGAACTGGTTCCTTGATTCTACCCGGATGCCAAGTAATTCTCATGATGAAATTAATGTAGGTTGGATGTAATAGGTCATCCCCAAGACTTGTTTAAGCATGTGAGTTCCTCACTAACAATTTTTCTTAGTCAAAAACTAGGCTTGCTATTCTTTGACCAGAGTCCTAGGGTCAGTCTGTAAACAATGGATGGATAATACTTGAAATGGGTGAACAATAAATACTTGTTTCTTCAGTCTTGATTGGGATGTCTGTGAAGAACGACTGAAGTCCAGAAAAGTAGGAGGCCAATGAGGCAGTTGCAGGATTCAGACTCAACAAAACAGCAAGCAAAATCTTCCATGACATCCACTTACATTGCAATGAAGCCGCACTGCCCAGGAAAGTTTTTTGTGAATTGATTGCATCAGAATTATGATCTGGGTAAAGATGTTGCCTTTCCCTTAAATCTTCTAGAAATGCTTTGTTCTCATAGCAGATCACATTCTGAAGATAATTATACTGTGTAGATCATTGTGAAATGAATATGGGGATAACTAAAGAAAATGCTCAAAATCAAAATTTAGAAATCCCCAGGGGTAATTTGGCATAAATATCTAAAACTATTGAGTTATTTCATTGAGAAAAATTAAAGTGATTCATACTGAAGAAATATATTAGAAACTCACTGAACAAAAACTAAACATTACTTGGAAAATAAGGCAGATAAATTCTATTTTACCTCAATTACTAAAGCACATTGAAAGGAGTTGAATGAAGAGGCTCTCTCTCACAGGAAATGGCCTGTGAATATAGGGGAAATATTTTAGTTCAAAATGTCATTAGTTAGGATAGATGAGTATGTATACTTCAGAGTGAGACCAATGATTATTTATGAAGTTTAGTGCACATATTCATTGTCAGGATAATTGGAGAATGTGGTTTTCTTTACTTTAGCTATATTAAAAAACTTAATACATATCAAACGTAATTCATGTGTGGTAACAACTGGTGAAGGTGATAACATTTGAGTGAAAGTGATCATAACACTCAGGTAAAAGGTGTTCTGTTGGAATTATGTGAGTTTCAAGTGTGCATGGCAAACTCAATACAACAAGCATGCAGAAGATGAAAAAAACTCAAAATTTGAATTAGAAACATCTTGCAATAGTCTTGATATAAAAACATTCATAAAAGGCCAACCCTAGTAAGGCAACCTGGGTTAAGAGTATAAAGGTGTGTTAGTTGAAAGATGATATCAAATCGTTTGATAGATTTTCCAGATTGTTGAAAGGGTGATGCCAGATAAAAGTTAAACTAATGTGTTAACCATGCCTACAAGAAATGCATAAGTTTTTAATTCAAGTTAGCCAGTTAAGTCGTCAGAATTCAAGTAATTTCTAGGCAAGTGAAAAGGAGAAAAAATAGTTAACTCATGTGGAAGAGGAAATTGTATAATTCTTTCCCTGAAAAAAATATATAATGAAGCAATAGAAAAAGTTTTTTGAGCCTACATTAGTTCTAGCTATAAACCAGATACCAAGTAATTCTCATGATGAAATCAATGTGAGTTGGATATAATAGGGCATCCTCAAGACTTGTTTAAGCATCTGAGTTCCTCACTAACAATTGTCCTTAAACAAAAACTAGGATGGCTGTTGTTTAACCAAAGTCCTAGGGTCAGTCTGTAAACAATGGATAGTTAATACTTGAAGTAGGTGAACATTAAATACCTGTTTCTTCTGTCTCAACTGCGATGTCTATGAAGACCAACTGAAGTCCAGAAAAATGCTAGACCAATGAGGCATTTGCAGGATTCAGACTCAACAAAACAAGACCTTTCCTGGGAATTGCAATACTACCAACCGCCTTCAGAAATAGGCAGGATTCAGGTACTCGTTCCAGTAAGGCAGTTCCCCCTTATTACTGAAGGATGCCAAGGAAAGGTTTGCTCTTTGACCTCTTATTCATTTTTTAAGCAAAAAGTTGTTTTTCAGATCAGTTATAATTTCAGAAATTATATTAGACATTTCTTATTTTCAAAATCCTTCCTTTAGAGATAAGACTAGAAATTTCTGAAGTCCATCTTTGGGGTCTTTTAGTACTCTTGCTGACTGAACAACATTTTCAGTTGAAAAAGGTGTTTCTTTGTTTTGCTCACACTTTTGAGGAAGAGAAAATGAGTATTTACTGTCCAGATATAAGTGTTCTGATTATCAAGACAGTGCTCTTGCCCTTGGAACTAGACATCTCAGCTTCCACTTTAACCTTGATGCTTGCTTGTTCTATTACATGACTTACAAGTAACCAACAATGCACTTTTGGCATTTTTGTAATTTTTCACAATTTTTGCTTCTTTAAAACAGAGTGTATAACTTTTTGCTTTCTCAATTCATACATTTCTGTATTTTGGACTTCAGTTTGAGCTCTGGCTTGAGATGCACTTGGGAGTTATCCAACACCAGCAACTGGAAATAGTATGGATATGTTTCTTCAAAAGGGTTCTTAGCCTCTGAGATAGCTGACTTGGCCTAGGACGCTAGCTTGTAGTTTCGGAACCACAACCTCAGGGTAGTACTTTTCTCTCATCATGGTCAGTGATAAAAGCCACCTGCCAGAATTTTATAAGACCAACAACTTATTCATCACAATGATCTTTCTTTGACAACACAAAAGGCCACTACACCATTGGACTTCCCAAGATGGCATACACAGAAACCAAATTGATGTCAGTTGTGGGAAGAGATGCTGGATGTCAGCTCAATGTCAGCAGCTAAAATCAGGTCAGGGCCTGACTTTGGAACAGGCCATCAGCTGCTAATATGTAAGTTTGGGGTAAAACTGAAGAGAATTGGAACAAGTTCATGAAGGCCAAACTGTAACTATGGGACTGTCCCAGCAAGGCAGATATAATACAATGAAAACTATTGACAGAAGTCTTGATGAGCTGTCGGAAGATATCAACAACATCATTAATGATGAATTCAAAAGGTAGTTAAAAAGACAGAAAAGATGAAATTGGATCTTACAGGAGGCTTTGAAATTTCCGTCAATCTTACAGTAGGTACAAAAGCAAGAAAGGATAAAGTGGAAAAGCTGAATAGAAACATTTGAAAGGACAGTTTGAGGAAACAAGATTAAATAGTATAATGAAATGGGCAAATGTCTACAATTAGAAAATCCAAACTCAGCACACCTAAAGGGGAAAAAAAAGCAAGCCCCTAGTTCCAATATTGAAAGATTATATGGGTGAATATTGAATGATGTGGGAAGTATCCAAAGAAGTTGGAAAGAATGCAATCACTATACCAAACAGAACTAGTTCACATTCCACCATTTCAAGAGGTAGCATGTGCTAAAGGAAGATGTTAAAGGTACACTGACTGTGCTAGACAAAAACTAGACTTCAGGAATACCAACTGAAATGTTTCCGCAAGTTGATCAAGTACTGGAAGCACTCACTAGTCTATGTCAGGAAATTTGGAAGATAGCGCTTGGCCTATTGACGGGAAAAGATCCATATTTGTACCCATTCCAAAGAAAGACAATCCAACAGAATGCTCAAACAATAGAACAATATCATTTATTTCACACACAAGTGAAATTTTGCTTAAGATCATTAAAAAAAAGAAACTTCCGCAGTCCCGTGATAGGGAGCTGCCAGTGGTTCAGGCTGGATTCAGAGCAGGATGAAGAACAAGTGATATCATTGTTGTCCAAAGGATCTTTGCTGAAAGCAGAGACTAGCAGAAAGATATTCACATGTGCTTTATGGACTGTGCAGCGGCATTTGAATGTGTGGATCATAACAAATTGTGGATAACTGTGAGAATAACTGGAATTCCAGAACACTTCCTTGTGCTTGTGAGGAACTTGTATGTGGGTCAAGAGTCAATTGTGCAAACATGGCAAGGAAATACTGCATAGTTTAAAATCAGAAAAGCTCTGTGTCAGGGTTCTAGCCTCTCAACTGCATTATTCAATTGTTGTGGAGCAGTCAGAGAAACTTAGTTTTATGAAGAAGACTGTGGCATCAGGATTGGAGAAAGTCTTGTTAAGAACCTGCGATATACAGATGGCACAACCTTGCTCAGTGAAAGTGGCAACCATCAGAGTGGATTATACCTCAATTTCTTCTTCAAGACAAAAATACTCACAACTAGACCTATAGATAACTTCATGAAAAATGAAGAAAAGATTGAAGTGGTCAAGAATTTTGTTTGGCTTGATTCATAATCAATGCTCATGAAAGCAGCAGTTAAGAAATAAAAGACCTATAGTCTTATGGAAATCTGTTGAACAAGAGCTTTCTAGGGCATTTCAAATCAATACTGTTGTTTTGGGACTATGTTTTTCCTGACCCATGTCAATGACCTTCAATGCATGTGAAAAGTTGGGCATTAAAAAAATAAGGTTGAAGAAGAATCTATGCATTTTGAATTGTGCTAGTGAAGAGTATTGAAATACCATGATCTGCTAAAGAACAAATGGATCTGTCTTAGATTAAATGTGTCCAGAGTGCTCCTGAGAGACAAGCGTGACAAGACTTCACCCTGCATATTTGAACATGTTTAAGAATAGACTAGAGAAGGGCATAATGCTTGATAAAGTAGCATGGTGTGGCCCTAAGAGGAAGGAACTCAAGAAGAGCAATTGACACACTGGATGCGACAATGGGCTAAGACTTAGGGAAAATTCTTAGGATGGTGCAGGATGGAGAGTGTTTCGTTTTTTTGTGCATAATGCAGTTATGGTTGGAACAGCCTTGGTGTCATCTAAAAACAGCAACAAACTCAAAAGATTCTCTGAGAAAAATCCCTATTAATCAAATCTAAAAACAGTTTTGGTATAAGTATGCCAAGGGTCTTTATAAAATACTGGCAATAACAAGTATCATAGAAGAATATGGTAGAACAATATTGTTATCATCATATTCCTATCTTTGAATATCTTTTTTGAAGTCTCCATTTTCATGAATAGCTGAAGTTTCAGTGTAACATAGAATAATATTGTCTCCAAAATTTTATCCAACTAAATAATTCTTGACAGCCAGTTAAATATTTATGAAACATTAAAAGCTCTTTTTAAGACTATTTGAGAAGTACAAATGATAAGAGAATTACAGATGAAAACAACAACATAAGAAGTGATAAAAATTAGAACACTTGAAACAAAGGTTTCTTTCTTTTATTTCCATATATATCTTTAATATTTCAACAATTTGCCTTTCAATAAATTAACATTTTCTAAAACAGAGGCATATGATAACACAGTCCCTGAATGATTCAAAAGAATTAATATGTTGATTGCTAACTGGAAATTTGGAGATGCCTTAGAAAGAAAACAATTGTTGGAAATGTACTTCTGAAAAATCAGGTTTGAAAACTTTATAGATACCGTTAACTACAACACACATGTGGTTACCATGAGTCAGATTAACTTGGTGAAAACGGCTTTTAAGCTTATTGCCATATATTGTACCACATCACTGAATGGCTCATGGTGATATATTTATGCCATTATGCATCACTTATTCAACAAACTTCTACTATTTAAAAGACTGTTTTAGACATGTGGTATATGAGAGAGAGACAGAAAGAGAGAGAGAGAGAGAGAGAGAGAGAGAGAGAGCCAGAGAAAGTTGTGTCCTTAGTAAACTTAAGCAAGGCATTGGAGAAAAATAGAGATAGATGAAAACAGAATGAGATAGATGAAATAGAGATAGATGAAATCAGGAATGAAAGAGAGATACTGAGAATAAAGAAATGTACAACTACAATTACAATTTGTAAAATAGGGAGTTGATGTGCTTGAGGGACAGCAAGAAGATCAGTTCCTGGGTCTAGTAAGTGAATGAGGGTTCTACAAGGTAGAACATGAGAGTACTGGAGTAGAACATGAGAGTACTGGAGTAGTGAGAACAGATCATGTAGGGCCTTCATGGTAATTGTGATAGTTTTAAGCAGAACAGTACTGTGATGTAACTCTGATTTTGAAAAGATCTATGGTTGTAGGCAGTGGGTGAGCAGAGCAGAAGGTGGAGGGCAGAAGCATTCTTTTTGTGTCCCATTGCCTTGTCTGGAATATTGCCTAGTATACATTAGAGCTTCCATAAATGCTCACTGAGTAAATCAACGGAGATATATATGGCTGGTTACAGAGTTTGTGAATATAATTAATAGCAACTAGTCAAATGACAGATGTTTTTGAATGATAGTAGACATTATTTAAAGTTATTTTTAAGCAGTTAGAATCAGTTAAAAGTTTCTCAGACTAATAATAAACACCAATATTTAACCTTACCACATCTCTTTAAAGGCAGTGAATTGGGTCCAGAATATCATTAGTGTAGTGCAAAAAAAAAAAAAAATCACAGACCTGACATATTGAAAAACAATTGTTCTATGTAATGTCTATAGAAGGAAGTTCTTTAAGGAGATTGTTTTCAATATCACAAGAGCTCAACCTCACCCACTTCTCCTTCCATGGGCCCACTCATTAAGACAGTGTCCTAATTAGGTGTCATTGAGTTGTATTTGAACATCTATCACAGCGCAGTCTTAGTAAGGAAGCTACAATCATATTCTAGGATCACTGGAAAAGGAAGTATAGAAGAAAAATGTTTCCAATATTAAAAAGTGTTTGCTTCTTTTCATTGAGCTATGAGTAATAGATTTAAAAAACAAAACAGTTCAAAACCATTTGCACGGTTCCTAACTCATTTAAAAGTGTCTCCTCTTCCCTGTATTTGGAAAACAGATTATACAAACAAGCTTCTGAAGAAGAGAAATGCCTCAGGTCCTAGTAGAGGATGTGTTCTTCTGGTAAAATGGAAATGAAAAAGCAGCACACCTGCTTCCAGCTGGCGCTCCCTGCTCCACATATCTCACACGGCCTTGCCATGTGAAGTCTGATCCAAGTCAAACAAGTCGCAATTCTGAAGTAGCACCTACAGAGGAACCAGGACGGAGTTTGCCAACAAAACCCCAGACCCTAAAAGTTCCTGCTGCACAGGCTCTATTTTCATTTCCTTGACCCATTTGCAGAAAGTTGTTACTGATGGCCCGCTCGGCCTCCCTGTACACAGCACACCAATAATAAACAGAGGCCAGCTGACACACCAAGACACCTGCAGTACACTCACAGTGCTGGATTGTTCATCCACGGGGTAGGTTTTGACTGAGGGTGGATGGGTAGCCAGTCACTAGCTCAATACACACACACACACATCAGTAAGAAGTTTACTGAGGACCCTCCTGAGGGCTGCAGGACTGCCAAGAGAGCTAATAGAAAAGAACCGCTGGCTGTGGAGACCAGCATGTGAAAAGACCTCTGTATGCAGTCATCCCCTTGTATCCCAAGCACTTGGACTTGCTGAAATTAATTTTGTAGAAGTTGGGTAGAAACTACATGCAAGCCTTTGCACAAAGACTGTAAGGCACTGAGCTTAGTGTTCCAGTTGCTCAGGCTCCAACTTCTCATTTATTCATAAATTACCTATCTGCCAATGAAAATACTTTGTTGAAAGTCTGATCAAGCAGGTGCATGCAAGTAACCTGAAAAGCCTTCACTAACATCTGAAAACTTTTGAGAACTGGGTTTCTTGGAATTGACAACAAAAATCTTTTTTTATTCCATGAATTCAAGTTTGAAGTATTTTTTCCAAATAATTCAGAAAGTAAGATTTAGGTTGCTAATGGATCCATTGGAATGTATATAATAACACTGACTGTTATGAAAGTAACTTACTTCAATTATATTCAGATATGATAATCACCATCTTTAAGGGTTCAGTTCAGATTTTAAAAGTTCAGAAAAGTCAGTACTTTTGATTAATACTTATGACAGAGGAAGAAAAGAGTACCTAATTTTCTTGGTGTGCAGCCTCATTATGATAAATGGGTTGTTTTTGAACTAGCTAAGATCTAGGAAGGATCATGAGAATGAAAAATATTGAAACCAAATATGTAACCCAAATCAAAAGTCATTGCTATCAAGTTGCCATAGCAACCATCCAGGACTGGGTAGAATTGTCCCTGTGAGGTTAGCATAACAACACTGCCATCAGGCCACCTCCAGAGAGGAAATATGACATAACTTGTAAGATCATCAGGAATTCATCATAGAAACTGGACTTGCAACTCCAAATTGTTTACTTTTACTCAAAGCCTATCTTCTGCATGCCTTCTTTTTAAATTTGTACTTGGTAATCCTCCGCGAGAAAGAGGAGACACCATGACTGGTGTTTCTCCTCAAAATTGTGACTTAGAGGTGATACATGTTGACATCTTCTGTTTTTGTCGCAGTTGGTTCTCATTAGCAAGAGCATCTCTCTCTGATAGTCTTAAGGTCATTTACGTGACATTTTAGGAATAGTACAAACCAATCTTGGACAAGAAAGAGCAAACCAGATGTGGGTTAAGATGTAGCCTTTCTCCAACTGTAGAAAGACTACGAGAGAGATCCAAGCTGGGGGAGAAAAGGCAGTATACCTTAAAGAATTTGCACCTGGGCCTACTTAGCACCTCCTCCCTTGCTGTGTTTCTAAATATGTGTTCTCAGACTCCTTGTGGAAAGGGATAGAGCTTGGAGGAATTAAGAATTCATATTGGGAAGGGAACAACATGAAGTATCATAAAACACAGGAGAAATTCAGACTTTAGTTCAAGGGTAAAAGTCAGCCATTAAAAAGGTTGAGCACGGGATTGACACTGTAGATCCTTTAATTGAAATTAAAGAGAATAAACATGCAAATAAGGAACCCGCTCACTTTAATAGCACAGGTGGCCGGACCATGGCAATAACAAACAAAATGGATAGCCGGAGTAGTTTCTGACTTGACACATTGAAGAGTCAAAAATAATGACTGCATATCGAAAGAGCAAGGAATAGTAGCTGAAATATTTTTATATTTAAATAAAGCTTAAGATCTATGAATAGTAACTGAGATTTAAAAAAAAAGATTCAACTTAGTCTAAGAATTACATGAAGCATTTGACACATGCCATCACATTGGATCTGTCAATGATCTGTAAAGTATGGATTATTTAAACTAAAATGGGTCCTGTGTCCTGTGTTGCATGGCAAGGATGTGGCATAAGTTAGCTTACAACCCAGGGCTGTTAACTTCCAAACATATGCTCACAATCACTACCTAGACAATCTTTTCCCATTTGTGTGGGTGGTGTGGCTATTTAGTTATTAATAAAGAGAGAGTATTTGTGAAGAGGGGAGTTCAATTATATACACACCTACATATATCTTTACATTTTAATGGATAGTCTACATCATTTATGTTTCACAATCTCTTAATCTAAAGTAGATTCACTATCTTAAGTAGACCAGTGAATTAAAAACACTACATAATAAGTATATAGCCTTGAGAAGAATAGGAATTCCAGAACACTTTATTGTGCTCATAGGGAACATGTACATGGATCAACAGGCAATTGTGCTAACAGAACAAGGGAATAGTGCATGATGCAAAATCAAAAAAGTTGTATATTAGGATTATATCCTTTCACCATACTTAGTCTGTTTGCTGAGCCAATAAGGGAAGCTGGATTGTATGACGAAGAATAGGACATCGGGATCAGAGGAAGACTTTAACAATATTCAATATGCTACTCACAATCGTTCTTGCTGAAATACTTGATGAAGATCAAGGATGCAGCCTTCTGTATTAATTACAACTCAATGTAAAGTAAACCAAAATCTCCACCACTGCAGGGTGGAGACTACCATCATGATAAATGGAGAAAGGATTAGCGTTGTCAAAAAGATTTCACCTCCTTTGGGTCCACAGTCAGCAGGGAAACTGCGGTCAAGAGCTCAAATGGAGAATGGCATTGGGTAAATCGGCAGCACAAGACCCCTGTATAGTGTTGAAAAGCAAAGATGCTACTTCGTAAACTAAGCTGTGCCTGACCCAAGCTATCTCATTTTCCATTGCCTCATATGAAATTTGAATATTGAATTAAGAAGACTGAAGAAGAATTGACACTTCGAACTTTGTTCAAAGTGTTGGACAAGAATATTGAAAGTACCGTGGACTGACAAAAGGACAAGCATGTCTGTCTTAGAAGAAATACAGTCCAAGCTCTCCTTAGGAGCAAGGATGGCATGATTTATTGGACATGCTGTCAGGGGAAACCAAGGAGAAAGGCATCAAGCTTAATAACGTAAAGGGCAGTGAAAAAGAGGAAGGCCTCCGGTAGATGGAAGGACGCAATGGTTGCACCCATGAGCTCAAACGTCGGAACAGTTGTGAGGACGGTGCAGGACTGGGCGCTGTGTTGTTCAGTTGTGCATAGGGTCGTGAGGAGTCATAAAAGCCAAATGGAACCTAGAAACAGCATCAACAATAAGAAGAAACAACTAAATGTTCACTGAACTTGGCGTTTCTCAACTCTAACTGCAAATACTTGGGTAAATAAAAATATATTGCTACGGGGGTTTCAGTTAGTATCTGCATGGATTTATGACAAAATATGTGTAAAGTTGTCTTACTAATCAGTAGATAGCTGGCGGTAAACAAGTTTTCTTAGTAGTATACTTTTCTTAGCCTATTATTTATGAGCCTTCAAAAATGGTTCAATCAAAACAATGCGTCTGAGGAGATTTGCCGGACCACGTGAATTCAAAGCAGACACCTCAGGACAAAGCGGAGATGTGAGGGCTCCAAAGAAGTCATCTTAATATGTTTTTCAAAGATCCAGGATGAACCTGGGAGCTGTGAGACAGCTGGACTTCCTTGGTGAAAGAAGGCTTGGGATGTTGTGTTGAGAGATTGCTTTACATTATGACAATGCAGTGCTCACTCATTCTTTAAGAATAGGAGGACCTGTCTTGGGAGAATTTTATTAGTAAAGCTTAGCTCATTCACCCTAAAACCCCGAACTTACCCCTTCAAAAATACTTCTGTTTTGAAAACTCAAAAATATTTAAAAGGAGGCTCATTGGAATCCCTTGCAAATGTCCCAAATTGCCATGTAGACATAGTATAAATCTAAGAACTCAGGATTCTTTTAGAAAGGGTTTGAGAGACGTAAACAGAGCCTATGGAAGAATAGAAACATAGATAGAGGATATGTTTATAAATAGCAGTTTCACAGTTTGATACTTTCTTTAAATAAAGGTTTCTATGATTTTTGGCGATACATTTTTTTTTCTTCCCTTCCTGAAACTCACAGGTAAGAACTTTTAGAAGTCCTGCCGGGACAGTAGTAAGACTTGGCTGCTAACTGAGGAGTCAGGGGTTGTAATTCACCAAGTGTCTCTGTGGGACATAGATGAGGTCGTCTTCTTCTATAAAGATTTACAGCCGTGGAAACTCTATGGGGCTGTGCTACTCTGGCCTCCTCTGACAATAATTTGGAATCAACTCAATAGTTATGAGGGGTTCTTTTTATAAGAATTTTAAAAAGTCTAGTCATGTCTTAAAGTTTTGTCTTATTAGATCTCATTCAGCAGACATTTAGAGAGGTACCGGTCTATTGCTTAAGTCCCTGAAAAGATTCTGGGCTGTGGGTCATAATAGTTTACAGACTCTTTGAGTGTTTCTCAAAATGGGAAGGCAGGACCACTGTGAGAGAGTTTATTAAAATGATCATTTGCTTCTCTTTCTGCTTTTCTAAATAAGCATCTCTGGGACTGGGGTCCAGAAACTAGATTTTAACCAGCTGAAGAGATGATCATGAACAAAATAGTCTTAACAACTATCTATATATTGTATCTATTTATCTGCATTTATCATATTGAAATGTTTCTTTAATTAAAGCTAGGCTAATATTCTACAAAATGTGAAATACTGACATTAATCATTCAAGACATGCCTCTTTACAACTGGATAATTTTATGTTTAACCTCGTTAACTATTTCTTTGTGTTGTTTTTCAACAAGACTTCATTTCTCACCATTTCCAATCCAATCACTGGTGTGTGAAACAGAGAAGATGACTCCTTGAGTCAACAGGGACTGGTTCTTGTTAAGTGTTCCAAATAATTTTGCATGTCAGAACTATACTATGCCCATTCATAATAAATTTAGGCCGTGGGAAGTTTACAGGAAATTTTTCCAAATAAGGCTTCCATAGAAAACATGTGTCAGAGTTGTTTTCCTATGTCAGAACAATGAATACAATATGAATGGATTTAAACTCTTCTGATGTTAAGAATTAGTTGTTGTTCCTGGAGCTGACCTCCTATGAGTCTGGGAGGTCTGCCCTGTAGAGCTCTACCTGCTATCCACACAATTCCCGAGGTCACCGTCCACATTGTAGTTCCTAATGTGCAGCTTGGGGCCATTGCCCAGAGACAATAAAGTCCCAAGGGACATTCAATTCTAATTAGAGTCATTTTTTAACTACTTCCTGTTGCAGGGTATTGGAAAATATGCCCATTACTTGAAATTCTACATTTAAGGTTTCTGATTAAAGTGACTTTAAAAGCACACTGACACATATAATCAAATTATGCATCCACCAAGATTAGTGTACTGCTAATTCTATTCAGAAAAATATAGTAATAGAGACAATGAAAATGAGCCATGAACTTATCATTTCTCTTATGTTTTAATTAAAAAATAAAGGTATAATGTTATTTTAATCTTGAGTATTTAAGTAGATATTAAGTCAATATTAAATCACTTTTACATTACAAGCATTTGTTATTAAACATGTCCATGATGGCTTAGAGAATTTTTTCCTATTGCAGAAATATTAAAATCCTTGGTAAGGTGACTATTAAAACAAGGACAGTTCAGTATAATTTCCCCACTTTACATTTATATTAGAGCAAGAAACAATCTTTCTCAAATGTTTTAATAAATTTTTCATCTTTTTACATTTGGAGATATTCAAATATCTAGGTTAAATTGTGTGCCTCAACCTCCAAAAATATATGTTAAAATTCCAATCCTTGTGAATGTGACCTTGTCTGGATATGACATATTTGAACTCATGTTAAATTAATATGAGGTCATATCAAAATAAAGTGTGTCCTAAAGCAACTTGAGAAAGAGAGAGAGAGAGATCCTTCTAAAAGATGAAAAGACATCAAAAGAGACAGAAAAACCATGTGAAGATGTTTCTTTCAACAGCATTTATAAGCCATGGAACACCAGGGCTGATCAGCTACTGAATGAGGGGGGTAAGGGGAGAAGGGGAGAAAGTCTTTCCACATTTTGGAAGAATTATTGCCCTGGTTATATGTTGATTTTGAATTCTAATGTCCAGAACCCTGAAACAATTAATTTGCTTTGTTTAAATAAACACACATTGTGGTTTTCTCTTAGAAACTAATATGCTGATTTAATAAACTTATACCCCCAAATAGTTCCTTTTTTCTTTCTTCCTTAAGCCTCCTAAATACAAGTTTAGGGAGCCTACATGGGAGTTGGCCTCAAACATGCCCATAGTGTGAGGATGGTCAGTGGCTTCTTCCTTTTGGTGGAGGGGGGCGGTAGATGGGAATTGGAACCAGCCTCATGGCAATAAGTAACAGATATGAAATGCTTCCAACCCAAGAAAGTGTTTAGACTTAACTTGAGGGAGTTTATTATAATTGTACTTTCTTCACCACACATTTAAAGCATATTTCATTTTACTCAACTAGATTTTACAGTATTTGTTGAGCAAAGTATCAAAATGTGTGTAACTTTTCAGAAAATAAAAGGTAAAATTCTTAAGTACAGTACATAAGTCTATTTGATGTAGCAGAATAATTTTAATTTCCGAATAGTGTAGCAAAGGAAAACATTAATGCTTTTGAACCAGAAAATATACTGAGATGGAAAATTACACCAACACTTGCTTATTTCAGAATTAAGAAACCCCCCAAGATGCCGCTGGCACTAGTCTTCTTTCTAGTTGCCTATGTTATTATTACTATCTAGCATGATTAACAGTTCTGTCGTATGGGAGAGACATATCAGACTGAACCTACTAGGTACCACACAATGAGTTAAACAAAGAGGCATCAAATGAATGAGAAAATATTGATACAGCATCTAATAAACTAAATTCACTACTGCGGAGTCTATTCTAACTCATGGTGATCCTGCAGGTCAGAGTAGAAGTCGCCACGCCACGGTGGTTTCTGCAGGCCTTTACAGGTGTCAAGAGCCTCCTCTTTCTTCCTCGGCGAGGCTGGTCGTTGCTGACTCTGGGTGTTGCCAACCTTTCCATTAGCGCCTACTCTGGCACCGACTCCATCAGCAGGATTTCTTCATAAGGAAACCATATTTCACATGTTGGTAGATTCCGATAGCATCGCTCCCTGAGTCGCTTTTGACTCAGAGAGACCCTGTGTACAACAGGATGAAATACCACCCAGCCCGTGCTAGCCTCACAATTACGTGTACATATGTAATTGTTGCACTTAAATTAATTGAAGTACGTAAATATTTAATATATACTCTAAATTTTCTCTGTTTTACGTATCTCTTTTGTTTATATCCAAATAGGTCAGCCTTATTGATTACGGGAGATGTTTTTAAAGAAATTTCAAATGCAAGGAAAATTCTACGGCCAATAGACCCTACTCTAATAAAACCTTGCCAAGTAGAGCATTTCTATATTGGCAAAGTAGTAAGCTTTCTGTAAAAATGGGAGGTCAGTTTGATTTCTTTAGCAATGGCATTAGTCCTAAAATGACAACTGCATTTAGCTTCCTTGGTTAAATTCTGGAATTAATTTTGGCCTAAACAGAGACAGAAATGGAAGGCATCAGAGAACATCCTAAATTAGTGGCCTTGTAGACAGTATAGGCAGTGATATGATCACAGGTTTTCCCCTTGGAGTATTAGAGAAAAGTGCTTTTGAGCATTTTCATCAAGAAATTGTTCTTGTTTACTAATCGCATGTGCATGTGGAGAAGCAGAATGTCCATTTATTGCCTTGTCTGTATCATTCCTTTTCTCCTGGATGCTTGTAGTTCATTCGCCAGATCTCGCTGTGGCTCTGAGACGCCATTTAGTCAGTTTTCCCTCTTAACACCCCTACGTTCCTAGGACACTCACTGCCTTGTCCGCCACCTTCATTGGTATTGCTTGAGCCAGTTCATCTCCTTGGTGATGTTCTTCTTTTGTGCTGACTTCCAATTGAGAAGACCATATTAAATTATGTCAGAAGTGGTTCTTCAATTTAGGCTTATGTAACAAAAACATACAAAAAGGAAGAAAAATGTTAACTTCTCTGTATCACGTGTGATTGAGTTTCCTAAACAATGTTATACAACAACCCACAAATAATAGCAAAGTGACCCTGATGTTAACACTCAGTAATCCTTGGGATGCAAATAGTAAAAGTTTTAGTCACATGTGGTGTGGCAGTCATGTGCTTAGGTTAATTTTGTGATTGAAATGTAGGGGTGGAGTCTAGCCTGTTAATCTGGAGATAGCTATTGAGTAGCCAATGAAGCCTCCATGTGGGCGTGGCTTTCTCCTGAGACTTCTGAGAAATCTCATGATATTTCCCTGTGAAGATGAGAAGCTATCTTCCCCAGTGGTTGGGAGTTATTCTCAGAGATGATGAATCATGAACAAGACAAGATGGTAGCATCCAAGAAGCCGAAGGAGCCAGAGCAGAAGCCACATGGCTTTGCCCTGATGGAACCAGACCTCTGGAACGTGGGGACCCCTGCCAGCGATGAGTTCTTTCTGCCACCACTGGATGCTGTTGATGGACCCTGAGCCCTGGAAGCGAGGAGCCACGGGGAGACCCCTGCCAGTGCTGGGATTCTGCACCCACTGACTTTGTGAGTCAGAAGGAGACATTATAGACTGGTATTGGGCATATGGGCTAATATCGGACTTAGGACTTTGAACTGGATTGAGTTGGGATGCTTTCTCATGTTCCATTGCTTTCCCATGTTCCATTTCTTTTATATATAAACCATTCCCTTATATCCATATGCATGTCTATGAAATTTGTTCCTCTAGTCTACCTGGACTGACACATGTGGCAAAGAGAAGAAATGCCTTTGTCCTTATTCTCATCCTCTTTATTCTGTCACCTAGTTTCACTGTTTATCTATTGGCCACCCTGCATGCCCATGCCACAAATGTTACATAAAGTTAAATGGTGGTAAGAGTTACTTCTTTCCCAGCATGAATTGATTATAATTATTAAATTGGCTCAAATTTCAGATGACTGTTACACAGGTCTGTAGAAGGAACACAGAAGTATGTTAGTGAAGTTAGTGAAGTATGCAAAAGGGTAGAATTTGCAGAAGGACAACGCTTAGAATAGTTGTGAAAGGAGGAGGAATGGAAACCAGAAAAACAAAGTGGAAGTAGGATAAGTGAAGTGCACTGGAGGATTGAAATGAATAAAAGAAAATAAAGTGTGTATTACTTATTGAATATAAAACTCATCAGCATTAACAGCATAGTCCAAGAACATTGACTGATCAAAAATACGTTATCTATGAGGACAGCAGAAGAGGGCTGAATGCATTTTGTGTTCTTTACAACATGTTCATAAAAGGAAATACTGCCTGGTGTGCTGGTGAATTTTTAGTACTATTTAGGGGCACAGAAGCATGGTGTGAACTAAGGGAGATTCAAATGATTGGTTAGGGAGAACAGTGTCAATAGGATGTGTGAAACAGTAATACAGGGACTTGGTCAATTTTGCCATTGCATTGAATATGCAAATGACCCATCTCAGAAACAGGAAGCAGAATTCCCAAACCATCAAAATAGAAGAACCAGCAGAGGAATGAATGTGAAATCCCTGCCTGATGTTGGGCAGAGTTTGGAGCATCAGAGGTCATAGAACCTAGATCAGGAGACGGAACAGAGGCACTCCTTCCTGAGGCAAGAGTCAATAGACTTTGTGGTTGAGATGTCAAAGGTAAGAGAGGCATTTCTGCAGCATGACAGGGTGGGGGTGGGGGTGCTTTGTAAAAGACCTGTATGCATAACCTGATAGCTTGCCAAATAATCCTCATAATCCTAGATAATGTCTGTGAATTCTGTGTGACCACTGGAATGGATTATCAAACCCAGCAAAAACATACAGTGCCTTGGGAGGGGTTAGTGATGTCAGAAGAAGGTAATGGGGATGGAGAGCACAGGTGTGTCTGCTTTGTGGCCACAGGCCTTGGTGTGGACTTGGACCCATCCTTTCCTTTGTACAATCATTAGCAGGTCACATGTGGCCACCATTCCATTTCCTCACAACAAAAGCAGACAAGTTGGTGTTTTTTTCTTAATGGTACATGCTCATGGTTGACTTGGGGTTAATTATCATGGTTAAGGCTGAAAGTAATATAAGTAGATAAGTAACAAGATAAACAACACTTATTTTATATTTTTAATCTTGAGATCACAATTCTGTATTTGCACATTGCATTTAAACCACATCCTGCATGCTTCAGATTTTGGAGAGTTTAGATGGCAGGTACTTCTTTTTTATCTGATACATTGTCTCAGGGTTTATTTTGAATCTTTTTCTAGCATGATAGAAAAGGATTTAGATATCATTCAAGATCGTTCTAGACTCTGGAGCAAAGGAAAGAGAACATTAATGCCCTTTAATTTTTATTTAAGACTTATTAAACCTACAATTTATTCCAGAATTTTCCACAAACTCCAAATTAGAATAGTCACAAAGATTTGCTCTCATGTTTCAAGCATTCAAATGTGAATCAATCTAACCACCTGTCTTTTACAGATGAGGAAATTGAATCACAAAGTTATTTATATCAGGATCTTGTTGGTCGGGGGAGGCCTGAAGTGAGTTCCTACTCCCAAAGACCATCTGCACGTCAGAAGGAAGCAGTGTCCAGTTACACAGTATCCCCATACTTGCTGGCCTGGTTCAGCTCATTGTTGTAGCCAGTGTGCATATCCATCTCCAAGAAGTTCTTTCTCTCTTTCCCTCACCCTCACCTTTACCATTTTCGTGTAGTTGTCCATTTTCAGTGGTGGGTCCAGCTGACAACAAGTCCAAAGTACAATGAGAAGTAGTCTCTCTGTCCTCCCTTTCAAGGAGCATTCCAGCTATGCTTCTTACAAGACAGATGTAGTTATTCTTCTGTTCATCTGTGTTACCATCAGGATTCATTGCTAGCAGCATAAGATGGGCCAATTTTTCTGCTTGTTCATATTCCTAATCCATATTTCACTGGCATAGGAGACCATTGTCAATAATATGGCTTAGGTCAAATGCAAGGTGCTCTGGTACCATGCTAGTCAGCAGTTGAAACCCACAAGTCACTCCACAGGAGAAAGTTGAGTCTCTTTGCTCCATAAAGATTCAAAGTCTCAGAAACCACAAGGAGCCATTCTCTTCTGTGCTATAGGACTGCTCCGAGTAGAATCTACTTCTGGCAGTGGGTTTTATTTCATGTACATCTTAGTCCCGACACTGGTTTATTTATTTGCTTTTTGACACTTAAAATTGAAAACCTCAATTTGTTGTTCATTAGTCATGATATTGACCAGTGGTCCAGGGGTGATGACTTGGGGGTTTTTGACAATGAGGCATATGTCCTCATAAGCCCAGGAAGCACACCAGGAGAGGTGGCCTCACCTGTCTCTTATAGATTGTTAATGATCCTTCTTCCTCCAGTCCTGATGCCTCATTCTTCTTCACATTGTCAAGCTTCTGGGGTCATTTATGTTGCATATGGATTAAATAAGTACTGTGAAAAAAGAGATTCTGACATACCACTTTCCTGATTGTAAACCATGCATAGTTTCCATGTGAGCATAGTTCAGTGTTCTAGAAATTTCATTCTTTTCAGTTTTCCTGCAATAAATGGTATGAAGGTAGACACAGCTAATGAACCCTGGTAGCAAAGTGGTTACATGTCTGCCCTTCCTCCCCTTGGTGTCTGTGTAGAACTCTATATCTTCTGTTGTGGTGTCATTTCTGTTTTTTCTTTGTTAAATAAAATATCCATATGCACCCTTGTGACAAACATATTAAATAAATAACATTCCAGTACCACAGATTGTTATTATCTACACAGCTGAATGCCTTGAATACACAATAGAATAAGTAAACATCATTGATACCCTCTACTTTCTGCCAGTAGTCATCTGAAACTTGCAGTGATAGCCCTTTTTCCACATTCTCTTCTAAATCCACCTCAAATTTCTGGACGTTCCCTATTAATGTACCACTGAAAGGGTTGTGTTATCTTTAGCAATTGTCATACTATGTCTACTTACATGTAATATTAATGACATCATTCACTAATTTCCACATTCCACCTTTCTTTGGAATGAACACAGTTCACTTGAAGAAGCCCTGGCGGTGTAGTGGTTATGAATTGGGCTCTGATCCACACAGTCCTCAGTTCAATAGCACCAGCAGCTGTTTGGCAGAAAGACTGAGCCTTCTTCCCACTTGAACAGTTAGTCTCAGAAACCTGCAGGAGATCTCTACGCATCAGACTTGACTCAATGGCAGCAAGTTTATTTTTATTTTATAGTCAGTTGGCCAAGTATCTGTTTGGTAAATGTTTCGTCATAAACTAGTGAAATATTTCCATGCTATATCAGGTCATTAAAACATTGCAGTTGGTATTCTGTGAATTCCTGAAACTGTTTTTTCACTAATGCTTCCAGTGAAGATAGAAATTCTCCCTTAAACACCACCTGTTCTTGACCATAGACTACCTCCTGAAATGGATGAATTTCAACCTGTTATTTTTGGTACAGTGAATGTGTTTTCCTTTCATCATTTTTTATGCTTACAGCAAGCATTCACTATATCACCTATGGAATACTTCATATTGTAACAAGGCTTGAATTAGTTCCTCAAATCTGTTGACCCTGAGAAATACAGAGCATATTTTCTCCTCTGGGTTTTCTAGCTCCAGCTCTTTGAGCAATTTAATACTCTACATTGTCTTCTCTAGCTGCCCTTTGATGTGTTCTGTTCAGTTCCTTTTCTCCATCATTTTTTCTCTTTGCTGTGGCTAATCTACACTCAGAGGACATTTTAGAGTCTCTTCTGACATGGAGTCTTTTCCTTTTATGCTTTTTCATGAATGATGTGTTTTATGTCATCCTGCAACTTCTCTGGTCTTTAATCATTAGCGTTCAATGAATTAAATCTGTACATAAGATGGCCTTTAAATTCACATGGTGTGAGCTCCAGCCTCACATCCCGATGGGTCCCAAGGGGAAGTTGTGTAGTTGAAGGGAAGAAAATAAGAGACAAGGGTTTTGGGGTACTTGGTTCCACCAGGACTTCAGGAACCAGGTCTGAGCAGAAAGAGAGATCCTATTCTCAACATCAGCTTACATGCTCTTCGGGCAAGCAAGTCTCTCTAATTATAGGTAATCACATACTTAACAGAACTGACTGTACCCTAACTCTAAAGGTACCTAAGTTCTTTGGAAGAGTAACCTAGCACCAGTGCTGGGGGCAGGTGAGGGGGAGTTACTGTCCCTCGAGCTATGAGTGCAATCATATATGTCTGCTCCTATCATTAAAGCTGTGGGCCAGATATGTAAAGGGTGACTTTAAGTCAGCCCTATTATGGAAGAAGATTGTGGGGGTCAATCCTGGCTATGAGAATGTGACTAGGACTCATCTCCACAAGTGGGATGACCTCCGTCCTACCCAGAATTCTAGCCCGCTAGGTTTCTTAAAGTATGAGAATACAGAGTTCATCTGTATACACTGTCTTCCCATTCTTCTGTTTCCCACAAGGTCAAAGCTTGCTACATATGTGATTGTATACTAGAACCTAAACAAGAAGGAGGTGTGGGGTTGGGGGCAGGGACAATAAAGGAAACTGTTGTCATGGAGTTCAGGAAGGAAAATTAGGTTTTGAAACTGTGGTAGCAATTGTATAATTCCCTCCTGATGATATTGGTGCCTGCATTAACTCCCAGTAAAATGGTCTTGCAAAGAAAGAAAGAAAGGAGTCAATGCCATCTAACAGCAAAAGCAACAGAGGAGCCATCTTGGTGCTGTGGCGTAAGCACTGGGCAGCTAACTTTACTATTCATGGTGGAAACCTCCCAACTGCTTCCCAGTTCTGCTCTGCCCTGTGGGATCACTTCGAGGCAGAACTGACTGGGTGGGAATCGGTTTCATAGCCATGGCTTAGCTGCAAGAAACGAATTACCTTTTCTGGACAAACTGACAAACTATATACTGAATCTCTGTGAAATGATTCATCTAAAAGCCCCCATGTTGATGTTTCAATACAGACTTTGACTGCATTGATTTAGTGCTCAGATAACAGGTTTGGCAATTTCTATCCCTGTATGTTTTTTTTTTTAATATGTCTTAAAAGCAAAGTAATAATTTAAAATTACAAAATTATTCTGGATACTATAAGTTATATATGAGATGTTTCTAAGATTATAAGGAGGCACTCACCCACCCCCCAAACAAAAACAAAACAAAAAACAAAAAGATCCACTGGGCAGAACTTTGAGAGTTTGCATTTTTTCTGGCTAGGCGAGCATTGATCAACTCACTATGAGTTAGTGCAGCTAGTAGCATTCCTGGGAACATTCTCTCAGGTCACAGTGAGTTATTTTGTAAAAGCAGTTTCACTAGAACCTCCTTTTTCTAATGGTCAGTTTAAGAGAACAGCATGCGGCTGTGAAATTTTGTTTCATACACTGGAAAAGTGCCACAAAAACTGTTGTAATGTTGAAGACAGCTTACAAGGACAGCACTACAGGGAAAAACTCAAGTGTATTAGTGGATTTTTTCATTTCAAAAGAAGTGACATGGCTGAGCCCTGGTGGCGTAGTGGTTGTGCGCAGGACTGCGGCCCACTGGTATGGAGGTCCGATTCTAGCTCCACGGAGCAAAGGCTGGGCCTCCTACTCCCACCACCTGAGGGCAGTGATGCCCCCCCCCCCCAAAAAAAAAGAAGTGAAATGTCAATTGATGGAAAATTGTCAACTTCCCAAACAGACAAACGTGTTGACAAAATTCATGCATTTGTGCTGGGAGCCCAAGAGGCCATTGAAGAGATGGGAGAATTATCTGAAATATCTTGGAGCTCAGTTTAATCAATCTTAACAGAAGATTTGGTAATGAGAAGGGGTTCTTTTAAATTTGTGCCTCAGGTTCTAACTGACCAGGGAAAAGAATGTTGAGTGGACAAAAGCCATACTTTGAAAGAACAGCTCTGCAATGAATGACTCAGGCTTTTTGTTACCAAGGTCATAACCAGTGGCTAGACATCATGCTGTTCTTATGAGCCCCAAAGCAAACTCCAATCAAGCCAGGGAAAGAGGCCAGCCTCATATCACCTAAAAAGCTTATCAAGTGAAATCAACGATCAAGGTGGTGCTTATTTGTTTTTCTGATGTGAGGAGCATAGTGCGTTTAGAATTTATTCCACTTGGTCAGACTTTAAATAAGCTTTCTCCTTAGAGGTTCTAAAAATATTGCATAACAGCATATGACAAAAAAGACCTGATTTGTGCCAGACAGGGAGCTGAATTTGCCACCAGACAATATACCTGCTCACACAACCATCTCAGTGGGCTAGTTTTGGGTAAAAAAATAAAACAAGCAAACAAAACAGTGTGCTTCTCTTTCCCAGTGTACCTGAATCACCTGACCTCACTCTGTGGAACTTTCTTTTTGTCTCCAAAAATGAAGTGGGACATAAAAGAACAGTGATTTGAAGACACAGAAGTGTTACAACACACACACACACACACACAGGGAGGTGCTGTAGATTATTCAAAATTTGAACAAGGTTTTCAAGAATGGAATCCCAGATTTGACAAATGAATTAAGTATAACGAAGAGTATTATTTTGAATATAAGATTAGTTTGTAAAAAAAATACAAAACTTTCGAAAAAACCCAATTTTTGAAGGGATAACCCCTCATTTTTCTAATTCTAACAAGTATCCTAAAATAATTAAAATATGATGAAAGCAGTTTTCCCCAATATTTTTCTAAAACAACATGGGGAAAAAAGCTTTTTAAAAAATGAGCCTTTTGCCCCAAATTTCCAAGTAGAAATATAATGAATTAAACTATAATAGATGTAATAGGTAGGCTTGTTGTGCCAACATGGCCAATGAACACATGGAAGATCAATTGAAAAGCAGAGATATAAATGACTTGGCGAGCCCCGTCCTGTTTCTCTTGCTCTTGGATCTTCAGATCAGCTGGCTGCCTTGTTTGTCCTGTGCCTTGATCTTCAAGCTATACTACCCGTGGGACACCTAGTCCATGGACTGTTTTGCTGTGAGTTGAGTTTCCTTCAAGCCCTGCTTCACCACGCTCCTGGAATATACATCTCTTGAGCTGGGAACTGTCAGACTCTGTCATCTGGCTGACTGACTGTTGGTGACCTGTTCTGCTGTTTGCTGCCTGTGGCTGGATAGCCTAGATTGCTCGACAGAGGACGACTCGACAGCCCTCAAGACTCCAAGGACTGCCAGTGCAAGTGAGTTGCACTGAGCCATCTGTGCTGCTTTATAGATTAGTTAACTATTTATTTCTTATTTTATATATCTTTCTATCCATATAAATATATAGAGAGAATTATTAGCATCCTGCCTTTGTTTCTCTAGAGAACCCTGTCTGACACACTAAATGTTTTTATAAGTGACTTAAGATACTCAAATTAATCTGAAGTCTTCTTTTCTCATTTTGCTGTGAGTACTTTTATAAATCTTCCCTTTCTATTCTAATAGCAAAATTTAAAAGTTTGGCAAGAAAATAGTCAAGATCTATGCTTAAAGGTAAGAAAAACCTGGATAAATTCACTTCAGCTAGTCTCTCAGAAGACATCAAAGAAAAGGTTCTGAATCCCTACAGCATCTCTCTTAAACATGCATTGTTGAGTATGACTCATGTACAACAGAAGGGTGATTCCTAGTGGAAGTGAAAGAGAGATGACTTTTCCCATATCCATGAGCAATAAATTACATAAAAATAAGAAGAGTTTCAGTATCATTTGAAATAATACCTATACATGACAAATCATAGTCCCAAGTCATTTACCCACTCTGGAGACTAGGGCATGATTAGCCCAGTTTTCTGCATTTTGGTGACTGATTCCTCCTGTCTTTCTTTCCTAACATGAGATAGAGTGAAAGGAAAATGAAGTGAGAACAAAAAAGAGAATAGAGTGAGAAAGCTTAAGGAAAAACAAAACTTGGCTTCTGACTCCAGCTCTCTGACATATAGTCAGACCTGGAGAAAAAAATACTAACCTCACAGTTTCTTAATTAGTTAAAATAGGTAGGAGGTATGTCATGGATTGAACTGTGTCCCACAAAAAATATGTCAACTTGGCTAGGCCATGATTCTCAGTGATTCCACCATTATATAATGAAGTTATTTGGCAAATAGGTAATGACAACCCTGCCCACTCGTTCCCACAAACACATACACACACACACACATACACACACACACACAAACTATGATCAGATAAATCAATCACTTTTAAAAGAATTAACCGTGGAATATAATGCCTTTAATCTCATCAGAAGACCCTCAAAATATGATTGATAAAAATCTGCCTTCTCAAAGTAGAGTTGAATGTAATGATTCAGATGGAGTAAGCCTGTGGAGCAAAGTCTTTGGGAATCTTCATTTCTATCACCAAGACTATATTTTCTAACTACTGTTTCTTCTTTCTTCCCAAGTTTTATATTCTAATTTTCAATCATCATCAATGCAACCTTGATTGCATGTTTGATCAATCTCAGACTGAAGGCTTTGATAGAATTTTAAAATTTCTGGTTGGTGCCTAAATTAGAATAGTTATATTGATTTGATTTTCTTGAAAGTAAAGAGATGTAATTATTCTAAGATGTTATTGTACATCAAGATAAATATTCAAATATCCTTTTCAGCAATATAGTCAATGCCATTCCTCTTAATTGTGTTATTTCCAACATAGTAAATCAGATTCTTTCGTATTAAAAATAGCCAACACCAGTCCATTTCATCTCACTAATCCCCATGACCTCTATCTTCATGTGTTTCTTTTAATTTTTGATGACTTCAATTTACATGAAATCCTATGTCATATATTCTAAATTCCAATTACTAGTAGATTTTTGAAAGCTGTTTCTTCTCATTTTGAGTCAGTCCCTATCAACAAAGGAGTTTCTTAGAAGGTTTTACTCCCAGTCATCTTTAGTTGATTCTATATTGAGATGGCGACTCTTTCTCAGACATATTCTGAATGCCTTCGGATGTACAGGCATTGTTCTGCTTCTAATCATTAGATGTTCAGTATCCTACAATTTTTCAATGCTATGCTTATAATATTTTCATTTATTAATTCATTCAGAGTGAATCTGCTATTCCTCCTTCATTGTCCTTTGTCTGGAAGCTCTTCTAAAACACATTCACTTTGGGTGAGCCAGCTGACACTTGAAGCACCAATGACATAGCATCTAGCATCATAGCAAGACAAAAAAACCACCATAGTATAAAAAGCTAACAGCCAAAAGCGTTGGAGACGTGGATTTTAAAAGTTTGCTCCCTGACATCATGGAGAGATGATAGTTTTGAAGGGTTGAAAATTTCTGGATTCCTCCAACCTTAATACCATCCTTTCGTTATAATGTAGACTCCATATAACACCTGAAACATGAACAGATAAAATGTATCATAGTACTCTAATACTGGATGAGGAAGTGTTCTATCAATGAAGGGTTAGGGAAAATATTCCTTCAGATATCCCATACTAAAACATTTTGTTTTCTTTTCTCACATCTGCTTTACTAGAATGTTCTTCATTTTTACATTTGCTCATTCATTTACTCAACAACTGTATAAAATACTTAGTATATGCCACTAGTTTCTAGGTTGTTCAAAGAGTACTAATGGAAAGACTGAAGGTTGCAAGTCATGCAGAGGTGCCTCAGCAAAGAGATCTGGTGTTTGAATTCTGAAAAACCTGCTGTTGGACATGTTTTAATGCATTTTCATTGGGAAAAAAATCTGTAAGCATATAAACCTGAACCTCAGTAGCAATACTTTTTACTTACCCTTGTATTATGTCTTTTCTGTACTGGGCATGATTATTGACTGTGGAGACAGAAAATTATATTTTAGGCTCCTTGAATGTAAGCATTCCATATCCAGTAAAGGAGCAAAACACTCGCAAAGCCAGAGTATACTAGAAAAGTGTTAGGAAGCAGGTTTTATGGAGATGTGTAGGGAAAGGTCACTCCACAAAATAGCTTCGAAGGTTGCAAGAACATTTCTTGATGATAAAGAAGTGGAAACTCACTCGTTTTCCAGAGGACAAATTGTCTGACTCCCTCCATGGATTGGATAAAGACTGCATACTGTTGAGTTCTTAATTCACTCCATTTTCCACCTCTAGCATGTAGCACAACATCTGGGACCCAGTGACACACTATCACAAACCTGTTGCTGTGTAGTTTATTCCAACTCAATAAGTATCAAAGTAGAACAATAATTAGCATGGATTTCAGTAGTTAATTTTTGGAAATAGATTGTCAGGACTCTCTGGAAGCATATCACTGTAGACTCTAAGCACCAACCTTGTGATTCACAATCACATCACCCATTTGTTTCACCCAGGGACGTGGATACACAATGATCTCTTATATGTGTATTTTTAATGTGTCCTATTTAAGGTATAGTCAACTGTTCTTTTCAGATGTTTACAATATCTGACAGGTTTTTTTTCTACTTCAGAATTTTATGAGAACAATGAAAGAATTTTTGATGTTGAAAACCCATAGTCTATAATAAGAATTACACATAATTTCGACCATATTCATAACCAATGAATTGCAAAGACTATAATACAGCAAGTTAAGGTCTCAATTTATAACTTCCTCTCTTTGAGGAAGTGGTTTTATCCCACAATTAGTTTTGTTAATGGTCAAGACTTCTATTCTGGCTTAATCATCTCCTCTATGTCTTAGGATACCCTTATCTCACTGAAATGACCGATTCCTTTCAGCTTTTGTGCTTTCTGATATCTTTGTACTTCCTTGTGCCAGAAGCCCATTGATCCAATTCAAAAGACTCCTAGGGCAAAATGCTCACTGCCCATCTAGCTGCTACTGAGAATGTCTATGCAATGCTTTAGCCTCTGTAATTCCCTGTTGATTTCATATTCTCCTTAGCAACTGGATTCTCTCTAAAAGACCAAAGTCTTGCCAATGTTGATAGAGAAAAGAAATAAAAATCTCCTTGTTAAGAACTTTAGAATATGAACTGAAAATAGAACTTTCTGTTATACCTGCTACTTTACCAACATGGTGTTTATAGTTGCAAAAACATAGATTTTTATAAGTAGTTGCTTGCATACAAATCTCAGTTTCCCCACTATCTAGTTGTCCCAGATACCTTTGGGTTTTTTTTATTATATCCCCTTTTAGCACTTTTTTACCCTTCATTTTGCCCTTGTAGGCTGTCTAGGTAAGAATATATACATGGTTCCAGGAATCTAGCCCTAGTTATATTTGGCCAAACCTTTGCAGGAAGTAATTTATTTTCCTAATCCTCCTTGTGTAAAGAGATCCTAGATGTCTATTTCGCTTAACAGAAGGCTTTAATTTTTAATAGAATTCTCACAAGTCTACACAACTAAAAGTCTCTAAAAGTCTACACAACTCTCTATCTTTCTTGAAAATTGGTAAATTATTTCCTCTGGAGGTGTGAGTGGGTGTGAGGGGTTTGTGAGAGCACAAACTCCACTGTTGGTAGTCCCAGGTTCATGCCATGCCCATCCTAATCAATGGACTCTTCACACCATCCAGTAGACCTTTTGTCAAGAAGCTAATGTGCCATGTGATTCCTGTGGGAGCCCTTGATGACACATGAACTCTATGAGGAGAGTTACTTGACCTCCTCAGCCTTCCATCCTCTCACCTCTCAACATAGGCTCTTACTGCAGTCCATAGGTGAACATTGGTAGGATTAAATGAGATAAAACCCTACATGTCATATCAATTGATCATATATGACATGCAACAATAAATCTTAGTTTTTATTTTTATTATGCTCTCATTGCACAGTGATGTGGTTACTGCTGTTGCTGTTAGGTACTGTTGAATGATTTCTTAGACTTAGTGACCCTGTGTAAAAGACATAAACTACTGCATGATCCGGCCAAATACTACTTGATCCTCACAGTTCTTACTATGTTTGATTCCATCGTTGAAGATAGGATGAAAATCCATCTTGTGAAGGGTCTTTCTCGGTTTCATTGACCCTCAACTTTATCAAACCTCTGTCTTAATTGGATTCTAAAGTGACATAAAATTAATGGCACATATCATTTGTCTTGTTTTACATGCACATGTAGTGATTGAAAATGTCATGTCTTGGATCAAATGCATCTTTGTCGTTAATTCATTAAGAGGTCTTTTGCAGTAGATTTGCATAATATATTATTTAGTGCTATTTCATCACCATTTTATTCTATTTGGTATTATCAAATAAATAACATCCTAGGATTTTTTTTCTTCTTGAACTTTATTTAATCACTCTACCCCCCTGCCCCACCAGTCATGTGAATTACACACCTACCACAAACCAGACAGACAGATAGACGTTAAGGAGACATTGGGATAAAAGAGCATATCAAGACATCAGGAGTCTCAGAGTATAATGCAATGTTGTAATTACAGAAATAGACATGCAAAATAGAAAGTTCAAAAGACTCTCATGGAAATAATAGTTCAGGTATCATTGTAATAGCGTTCATTATGATTCATAGCAGTCCTATAGGACAGAATAGAACTGCCATTGTGGGCTCTTGAGAATATAACTTTACAGGAGTAGAAAGCCTCATCTTTCTTCTACAAGGTGTCTGATGGTTTTGAACTGATGACCTCAAAGTCAGCAGTCTAACACAGATTCCAATGCACCACCAGGGCTCTGAGTTCTGGTAGAAGCAATGAAATAATAAAATAAAAGTAAAAGAAGACAAGAAATTTTCAGGGGACATCCTCCGCCAAATAAAAAATAAATAAAAGGTTGACAGAGTATGGATGTACTGATTATTGAAGTTCTTCTATAAAGTTTTAGGTTAAATTATCAACATTTAGAAATGGAAAAAAAGAAAAAAGTAAAAAATAAGAAATGGGGTAGAACTAACATATTTAGTCTAGTAAAAAGTACATTTTTGAAGAAATTAAGCATAGTCATAGTTGGAAGAATAAATACTTTGGCTTCTTTTGTTCTTTGATTCAGTTGTGATTAAAGTGAAAAATGGTGTAAAAATGTAAATACTGAATACTCACTTAATAATACTCACTTAAATACTGAATACTCACTTAATTATGATCTGTCCATTGAGAAGATTCCAAACCCTCTGCCATTGAGTTCTGATTCCCAGCCACCCTGGGTGAAGTTTATGAGGCCATCAATCGCCATGGGAACAGGTATCTTCAACGTTCCTCTGAGCAGCAGCTGGTGGAGTTGAACTGCCAACTTGTGGTTAGGTGTCCGGTGCTTCCCAGGCCTCCTTATTGAGATGAGGGGAGGCAAAGTTAAGAATGGGTTGAGAAGAGGGAAGAAATAAATGATTGAGATAAATCTGTATCTTCCACAGTAGGAAGTTAAAAAAATAAATATTCTTACTAATATATTACTTAAAAACAGCCCGAGTTAAAAGAGTTGATCAATGCACAGATTGGGAAACGAGGCACTGCTAAAGAAGAATGATGAAACTGAAATATCTCATGATATGGATGGGTTTGAAGGGCATTGTGCTGCATGAAACTAGTCGATCACAGAGAGATAGGTATTTTATGAGACCATGGTTATAAAAGGAAGACTCAAGAGAAGTATGTTTCATACCCAAAGAAACAGACTCTGATGGTGGTCGGGAATGAGAGCTAAGGGGAAGGAGGGGAAGACACAGGTGGGGGGAGGATGTATAAGTGTTAAAAAAGGTGAAGGGGAAAATATAAGAAGGAGAAGAGAAAAATGGGAGACAAGAAAAGTGATTGGGAAGTTTGATAAGTTATTTAAAGTGTTGAATAAAAAATGATGATATGAAATGTAAAGCCCCACCTAATGCACATACAAAATACTTTTTAAAGGAAGGAAATTGAAAATGATCCCATTTTCACCATTTTCACCCAACTAAAAATGCCACTCTAATGAGGAAGAATTTGTTACTTTTCTTAAAAAAGCAATCTTGCCAAAAAATAATAAGATATTCTTAAGAGCAGATATTAAAAATATGAAAAGGGAAGGTGATCATTTAAGTGCTCAATAATTTTTGAAATTGTATTTGGCCTTGAGGACTGTGTTGTATAACGTAGTCACCCCAGTGCTGGCCATCCTGCAGGAAGGGTTCTCCTTCTGAGTTCTGTGTTGGTAACAAGTGGAGCCCAGGTGCAACAGTGGTTATGAAGACGACCGCTGACCACGAAGTTCACAGCAGTTTGAAACCATAGCAGCTCTGCAGAAGAAAGATGGAGCTTTCTGCTCCTGTAAAGCAGGCTCTGAAGCACACAGGGACCCTATCCTACAGGGTCACTGTAAGACAGAATCAATTCCTATGTCTATAATCCCTTTTCAGAAGGAATTCTCTGTTATGCTCACAGACAAGGCTAAGGTGGGATTAAGTCTCTGATAGTTTAGTTTAGTGGGTGTAAACCAACCCACTATCCTGGATGACCTTTGAGTAGGGTCTGCTGAAAGACAAAAACCGCAGCACCATCAACACCATTCTTCTGTGCACGAGAGCCATCTCAGACACGGAGAGAAATCCCAGGGCAATAGGAAATGGAGCATATTTGAGCTGTCTCTCTGAAGCAGGGGCTAAGACTGGTAACCAGAAATTTTGATCGTGGGATCATAGGATAGAGCAAAGGAACAAAGCCAAGTCCTGTGATCTTCTTAGATAATGGGGGAAAAAACACAGAAGACAGTGCCAAGATGATGAGATGATAGGGCAAATCAGTTAGTTGCTTTTCTGGCCCACAGAGCCAAAGGCACAGGAGACGAAACTTGGCTGCTGACTGGGGAGAGTCACTGCAATGGACCAATGAAAGTATTTTTACTGTCTACTGATCCTAACTTGTAGTAGCATGCTAACTTTCCTAACAAACATTCACAATTTAATTTCATTTGAAAGTTATGGGCAGCAATGCTACACAACTATTAAACCCAATGTAGAACTAGAGTGCTGTGGGGAGCATGATTGGTGTGCAGACAGGTAAAGAAGGATGGAGTCTGACCCCAGTCTCACAGTAGTAGCAAAAGCACAGTGGCCAGATATGGCCTGCCTCTTTTCCTTTCTCCCATTCAGTCAAAAACTTAAAATAAACATAAGTTTTCCACAAGAGTGAGGTACATAAAAGGAGTAGAGTGGGACTGTTATCAGGGATCTCCATATAACCTCCTCTCTGGGGTACAGACAACAGAGAAGGAACACATTAGACAGTGCACGATATGAAAAGGTAGACAGTATACGATATGAAAAGGTAATAACTATTTGAAATTATTAAGGGTTCAGGGGGCAGGGGGAGTGGGAGGGAAATAAAGTAGGAGCTGGTACTGGGGGCCTACGTGCAGGGAGGATGTTTTGAGAATGATGATGGCAACAAGTGTGCAAATGTGGCCTGCATACAATGGATGGATGTATGGATCGTGATGGGAGTTGTAAGAGCCCCCAATAAAATGATTTATAATGTAAAAAACAGCATATGCCTACATATAAGTATACATAAATATATGTGTAAATAAATAAAATTCCCTGTTTAGTTCTAAAAACAATGTGCAGAATGAAGTTGGCAGTGGAGAGAAATTTGAAGTCAATTCATGTGTAAGGGCAATCTAAAAATACCAAAGAGATCACACATCAGAAGTCAAAGGAGAAGTCAAGTAAGAGGGATGCTTAGATTTTTTTTTCTAGAAAAGAGATTTTGGATTGAAATCAGGTGGAATGAGGCATTGATGGCATCATGCCTCATGGGAAGCAGTTATAAGAGCCTGGTAAGGCACAATGAGATATTGGTCTGTGTAAGACATGGAAAAGTAATGATTTACAAAATATTAGGGGGGGGAGGAGGGAGGGAGGGTGAGGGATGAAGGGGAAAATATGAGGAGTTGATACCAGGGCCTCAAGTTGAAAACAAATGTTCTGAGAATGATGAGGGAAACAAATGCAAACATGCTTGACATAATAGATGCATGTATGGATTACGATAAGAGTTTTATGAGCCCCCAATAAAAATAATTTTAAAAAGAAAGAAAGAATGAGGTATGAAACCAGATGTTGGCAAAATCATGAAGAGCAAAAGGACACTTTCCATTACATATTCAAAATATATGGGAAATCAATAGAATTGTGATTTATTAGCTGTAGAAGATGAACGAGAAGTCAATTTTAATCCAGAGTGGTAGGAAATATGATTTAAAAGAACAGATTCAAAGAAAGATATTAATTTAAAACTAAAGAAGCCTGAATTATGTATAATACGAATGTTGCAATAGAAAATAGAACAAAATTTTTAAATTCAGGGAAATATAAAAGGCTGGAGATAAGAATTTGAAAAACTTTTGGTATATAATCAATACTTGAAAATATTTCCCTGTAAAATAATGTATAATCACACCAAAGAAATACAATATTTAAAGATGAAGTTGTGTTGGAGCCTTTAAAATATTAATTTATTTATGAATTTAATTCTTTTAAAAATGCTCTGTGCTTCTTTTGGCAATAGGAAAGTCTTAGAAGATGTCAAATTATCTTTTAATTTTTAGAACTGTCTAGATATTTTACTCCTTACTATTTATAAAAATCTACTGAGCTAGGCTCCCCCAAGTTCTTTGTAAATTTTTATCAGCTTTCCAATGGCTCTAATAAAACCTGTGATGCAAGAGATAATATTCAAATGCAAAAAAAATTCAAAATTTGAAATATTTGTAGATAAAGGGAAGAGATCCACGAGTCCATTTTATTATTTCAAAATTGTCTTTTTATATTTATGAATATTTAAGGGGAATCAGTGTTTAGATTCAAAATAAAGACAGATGGAAAAATTTCACTAAGAGGGTTTCCTCATTGGAGGCTTGAAAAATATAGAAGGTCTGAGTATGTTATAGAGCCCTATTCTGTGAAACTGCTCATGAAGGGTAGAACAATAGAGACTTCATATATGAAAGGACCCAATAAAAATCGCAGAACATTTTTTTTAATGGCAAATAAACTATAGGGTTGGGTATGCACATACACACTTACCATCAAGTCAATCCTCACTCATACTGGCCTTATAAAGGGTTTCCAAACTTGGAAATCATAACCAAAGTAGAGAGTCTCATCTTTTTTCTCAGTTAGCAGGCCAACACATTCTGGAGAATATCATCAGGGTTCCTATCAGGTTAGAGAGTGAATGATAATTTCACTAAGGGCTTTATGGAATGTGCTTGGGACATATGTAAGGATATTGTCATTTCGTTCAGCTGATCTATCATGCTCGTCTCTTGGATCTAAAAACTTCATCACATTGTTCATTTGGTTACAATAACCTCAGTGTGGAAACACAGATGAATTGCTGTAATTAAAGCCCTGGCCATATGACTTGGTCAGGAAGGTTCGGCTGGTATTCATTAAGCCCAGAAGTTGCACTAGTTGAAATGTGAGTCGGAATGCAATAAATGAGGACAGATTAGGCTCCTTTCAGCAAGGAGAAGAATATCTCAGAAGACGTCAGAGGACAGTTTAATTTTTAATCAGGACTGCCTGCATATTTTCCTCTTTGATCACTCACAAACATCTCATCC